>JAHDVF020000299.1:0-40239 GCA_022606425.2 Lepidostoma basale | reverse complement strand
TGGGTTCAAGCGACCTGTTGTATACAAGGAGAAAAAAAAATACACTTTTTTTTCTATTAGTGAGTATGATTAAATTTTTATTGTGTAGCTGATTAACTTTCGTATGAATCTTACACTTTTAATAATTGCATCTAAACCACTATATTTGTTAACACCGACCGGTTTCTCTTTTACCGGAGCATCGTCAAGTTTATTCTCTCACCCTAACGAAGCTTCGTCAAGTTTATTCTCTCACCCTAACGAAGCTCCGGCGGGAGCAAAACCGGTTGGTGTTAATAAATTAAATGGATTTTAGTATATAATAGTTTAGATACAAATATTAAAAGTGTATTATCTGTGTTACCTTTCGGCTAAGATGAAACTAAAATATTACGTTACTTTACTTTTATTTATTCTATTATGAATATTACAATTGATTATTTCAATCATTTTGTTTTTATTAACATATACTGTAAATTATTATGTTCACTTATGTAGTAGCATGTCATTGGCCAAATTTTATTGTGTCTATGTGTTCGTATTATAATTGCTGTTTGTTACCTTATTAATAAAAAATAAAAATATTAAAAAATACTGTTATACAGAACATGTTTTTAATTTGAAAGTCTATATTTTCCCATTTGATTAGATACATGATTATTATAATTTGATTTTGAATCTTTAGATTATTTTGTTAGACGATAAGTTAATCAGTTCATTAGAGTAAAATACGTTATAACACAAATTCAAGGAATGCTCTTTTGACAAAAACAGGAGTAGGGGTATTCGTAATAAACCTAGTCTAAAATAATTCAGTATGTTATTTTAGCGAACGTGAACAGTATTAAAGAGATCGGAAAAAATAAATTCGCATGATTTTGATGTCAAAGTTGGCTGCTATCTACTCGTATAAATCAAATTCTTATTTTGTTATTTTATGTTTGGTTTGTTATTTTGAACTGATTTTAAACACGCGAATAGAACGTGAAAATATTTATGATGTAATATACGCTCTTTATAAACTAACTTTCTAACTATCACGCCGTCTCCCCGAAGGGGTAAGCAGAAAGAATGGACTGCCGCACTTTTCTTTCCTGACATACTTCTCTCGCTTCCTCAACATTCATACATCGTGTCATGCACGCTTGTCGATTTCTCTGACTCCTCACATGGCCGACATTCAATATTTGATTTATTTGATCGTGCCACGTTTTCCTCGGTCTTCCTCTATTTTTGGTTCCATTTACATCGTTGAAATATTATTTTTTACCATTCTTTCTTCATTCATTCTTTCCATATGTCCAAACCATCTTAATGATCCTTTCATTATTTTGTTCATAACACCATCATTCGCACCGCGTTTACTTCTTATATTTTCATTCGACACTCTATCATACACAGAGATCAACACTTTCGTCTAAGAGATCTATTTTTTACTACATTTATTCTACTTTCATCCTTCTTTTGCCAGTTCCATGCTTCGCTTCCATACATAAGGGTTGGTAGAAGAATACTATTGTGCACTGCCGTTTTAGCTTTTTTGGATAGGTTTTTATTTGCGATGACAACTTATGTGATATTCGCTCTTAAGTGATCAATTCATAAAATCAGCGCTTTATAAATATCCAATCGGATTGTTTTATTATTATTATTATTATTATTATTATTATTATTAAAATTGTGAATCCCTTGTTTATGGAAATAAAGCATGGACCTGGCAAAATATAGATGATAGTAAAATAATTCCAATTTAAATGAGATATCTTAGACGAATGTGTGATAAATATGTATATATTATACTAGAGCGTCATATGCAATTATAAGATGTGAATGAAATTGTTATGAACAAAAGAATTGAAAGATTATTAAGATGGTTATGACACGTGGAAAGATATGATGAATGAAGAAAGAATGATTTTAAAAATTATGACATGATGTAAATGGAACAAGAAATAGGGAAGGATCGAAAAAAATATGACACAAATGTCGGCCACGTGAGGAGTCGGATAATCGACGTGCGTGCATGACACGATGTTTGTATGTTGAAGAATCGAGATAATTATGTCAGGATAAAACAGTGTTGCAATTTTTTCTTTCTGTCTACCACTTCGGAGAGACGGCGTGATGATATTATTAGTTAGTTTGTATCTAGCTAATATTTAGTTATCCGATAAGCAAGGAGATATACTCCTGCTAAAAATTAAAAAAAAAAAATAGCTTTAAGATTTTTATAAAAACGTCAAATGTGCTATTTTTTATTTTTATTTGTTTAGGAAAGAAAACGAATTATTTAGTTAAATTAGTTTCTTATTCGTAAGCCCCTTGATCTTCTGATGAAATAAATTCTAAATCTGTAAACTTTTACTATTGGTCTGTTCGGCATGTTCAGGAACAATTAAAAAGAGGGCATTACAGACCGACCCTTACTGACCCTTCCCAAGCACGCCACTGATTTAAAAAAATATCAGTGGCACAAAAACTTTGGTCTAGGAACGTATCATTTTTAAAACGTAAACTACATTGCGATTTTTCCAGTGATATATCCGATTTATATACTTAGTACTGATAAATATGTGACATATAAAATAAATAATATATTTATTTATATGTATATGTAATACATATATAAATATATGTATATGTAATACATATATAAATATATAAAAAACAATAAAATCAAGCCAAGTATACGCTACCACAAATATAACTGAAAAGAAGATTTAACAGTACTGACAAAAGAATAAAAATCGAATTTATACTGAATTCGAAAAATATAAAGTTTAATTTGAAAGTACTTAAAATGTGTTAAAAAATGTTAATAAAATCACTTATTATTTTTCGCTTACTTTTAAAAAGGACAGCAAATTTTGTTGCAATCAATAAAAACGTAGAATTGTGGGATTTCATAGTTAAAACGTTTTTATTGTATGTATACACATAATTTAATAAGATATAACGTGTGAAAATGTATTGAAAAAAAAATTAACATTATTTTTTAAGTTTAATGCACGTCATATGTCAAGACAGCAATTCAAAAAAAAAAAATCTTTTATTTTTAATAATATATAATAATTCATTGATCAACCTTTTGTAAATTTTAAACCGTACGACTGCCCAAGATTACTTACCGCTTATTTCAGATAAATGTTTTATACCTGAGTCAAAAAAATAATAATTATGAGAACCATCATCTCATATTCCAAGTTGCATTTTTATGCATTTTAGATATTTTTCAAGTCTACTACTTAACTTACAACCCTTCATTAAATTATTGAATATTTTGCCTTATTCTCATAAATTATGGATGCGGTACATAAGAATTTTTAAATAGTAAATAACACATATAAAATAATACATTTAATAAAATGACAACATTCTTTGGCAACGAAAATCTTAACTCTGACAAATAATGATTAAATATTACATATGGCCTGTTCTTCTATATGGCTGCGAAACCGGGACTCTGAAAGTGAATGTAATGAACCGGTTGGAAGCGTTCGAGATGTGGATATACCGCAGAATGCTCCGTATACCGTGGACCGATAGAGTCAGTAATGCAGACGTACTACAGAGAGCCAGAGCCAATAGAGAGGTGTTGTCGAGTGTGAAATTTAGAAACTTCTCATATTTGGGTCATGTGCTAAGGGGAGAAAAATACCACTTCCTTCGACTGACATTAATGGGTAAAGTGGAGGGACGTCGAGGAGTTGGGAGAATATATATTATTTCATGAACACTTATTTTACTTTACATGCCTTAGCAAGGCGGAATATGTCATTACATAAATTTTCAATCAAACAAATTTACTAGAAAACGTATGTTTTCATTCGTATTATAGCCGCGTCAAAAGCAATCTCAGCCCTCTACCCAATGTTAGCTAGAAACAGTAAACTAAGCATCGACAATAAACTCCTGATATACAAAACGGTTATAAGGCCGATCTTCACTTATGCAGCCCCAATCTGGGGCTATGCAGCTTCGAGTCACATACAAAAACTCCAAATCCTGCAAAATAAGGCTATCCGTTTATCGCTTGGTGCGCCTTCATGGACCAGGATTACACAACTGCACCTAGAATCGGGAATCCCGATGATAGATGAATTCATTTTGAAACTTGCCGAACGTTTTTACAAAGGACTCCCTTCACATCCCAACCCCACAATAAAAGACCTCTCTAATTACGACCCAAACACTTCCAGCCGCCACAAGCACCCAAAATCGATTCTCCTTCAGAGGAACACTCCGGGCCACACAAATCATGCACCCGAATAAACTAACAACCCACCAAATCACCTTCCAACAATGTTCCCATCAGACGTAAGAGGAATAGCCACATGAGCTGAACCTCTGTAAGCCAGAAGATCCAAATCCAAATCCAAATCAATTCGTATTATTTTTTTATAAAATCATTCACTTGAAACATATTTTTTTAATTCACGGAAAAAAAAAATTTATACAAAATTGATACATAGAAGGCCCCACCACATACCCGAGGCTGTTATAAGGTGCAGCAGCGCCCTTTCGTCAGCCTCGCTCGTACATTTCCTAGGCCGTCCCTCGTCCTTCAGGGACTAATATTGAAGATTTCAAAGACATCGGGAAGCCAGGCCACATTTGTCCCATATCCACTCACATATGTATACAACAGGTCGTTTGAACCCAATCACTGTTTACAATTTGTTTTTAGCTATTTATATTGATTCTCATGACATGTGATAGGTAGCTAATCTTTCGCCATTTTATTGTCACGTGAATTCTACACTAGACCAAAGACAGTATGACAATCACAAGGCCATCGCCGAGAATCAAATCCGGGACCTACGATGTGGCAGCCTTGTCAGCTCTTGCCATTCTGCCACGAATGTCGTCCTGATATACATATATATACGAGTATATATAGAAGATCTTTACGTTCAAATATTTTACCATCTACCAAAGCTCTAACTTACTATCTGACATTGTTATTCAAACGTTACCAGAAAAATCTTTTACGATTCGAGACGTTGAAATTTTTTTTTTCATTCATAACAAACAAGTAGAAACACAAATTTTACTCGTTATCGTCAAAATGAAATTTTATACTGTCAGTGACTTACAGCCTTTATTTAACTGTACGATTATTTTGACCTCCCGACGGCAGCAAGCAATTTACAAGGGCCTCTTTTATAATTGAGAATATTAAAATAATTTGATTTTTTGTGGTTTCGAAAGGGTATTCTATGCTATCCACCAATAATCACAGTAGGAAGCCTAGTTTTACTCAGTCCTTTGATCTCAATAAAAAAACATCGAAAAAACATAATTAAATTGCCTTTAAAATCATCCCTGGAGTTCAAAACAAAATATTCAAAAGAAATTAAATATTTTGTTACTTGAATAAAAAGGCATATTATGAATCTTAAGTCATTTTAACTGTTTTATTTAGAACATTGTTACAACATTACAATTTATTTATTTACATTTTTGTGATAGAAGATTCGCCAATTGTTGGCAACATTATTATTATTGTATTATTATTTTTGATGACTTATATTTTAAGTGCGTCGCTTTGTAAAATCAATTACTCCAAGGGCGCACTAAGAAAAGACTGACCGAACAGCGGACCCGCAACGCTGAAAGCACGATCATAGAAACTTGCTTTATTGGCTCTGACTGGAATTGTTATATTGTTTGCATTTATTTCTACTGACTGGAGTGAACGCTGCCTTTCCGTTGGCATGGGTGTCACGCAGAGGTCCGAAATATATGTTGGCGCTCTCCGGTGTCGAGCCTTAAACACTGTAAAACACAATTTGTATTTTACATCAGTTGTTACAAACTACTACAAGCGTTTGCGACCCATTTTTTTGAAATTTCATAAAAATTAAATCTATAAATTGTAATATTATAACGATGTTTCATATTTAACAGTAAAGTTATCTGACATAAAAGTGTTCGTATGTTGAAGAATTATAAAGCCCACATTCTACTTTTCATGTTATGTCAGGTCCCTAGTGATAGAAAAAAACAATCATTACAGTCAGTTAGTCTATTTTACAGACTAATGAAATAGTCTTAATAACAATCACGCCGTTTCACCGAAGGAGTAAGCAGAAAAAATGGACAGCCACTCTGTTTTTTACCTGATTGACCTAAATCGATTCCTAAACATTATTACAACCTCTCATGCACGTACCTCGCTTTTCTGACTCTTTAAAATGGATTGATACGATTGTACCATTTCATTTATTTTATAAAAATTACAAACATTACAAACAAATATTTCCAGATCGTTTGCAATTACATCATAAGAATTTAAAAGAGAAGCATAATAAAAATAAGCTTAAGAATTAGAAAAAATCATAACATTGATATTGCATCCCTGAGGCAATTCACACTATCACGAAATATGTCAACCTCCGAGCGACCCGATTAAGCAATAAGATTGCCCTACCAACAGCCATAACCATTGGCAGGTTGGTTCTGCAGCGCGGCAAATAAAACAATATGTGCTGTCTTTGACGAAAGTAATTATCAGGGACAGATAGACCTACATCACTCAGGACATCCGAGCTCTGTATACGGCCGCCAATCAGCTGAAAGAAGTGAACTCCCAAGTGAATATTCCTACTTCTCTCCAATGATTGTTGTTTTCCCCGGTTTTCCTTTATTTCTTGCTCCATTCACATTGCAAATTTATATTCTGTTTACCATTATTTGATCAGTATGCCCCTAAATATAACGTAATGCGCCATGTTGCAACAACACCAACAACATCTACCGAATACAACTCTCTAGCGTCCTCAAATGGTCTCTCTGGTCCCGCGAACCCCGAGGGGAAAGGGAAGAAAAAAATCCTCCAGAGAAGGCAAAGGGAAACCACTCTGGGCAAATTCCCCAGGACATCACCATGAACCGTCTGAAATATGACAGAGAGGCCTACGCCAAGGTGGCCTACGTCGGAGGGACCCGACATGATACTCCAAGAAAAGAAGAATTAGGCATTATTCCATGTGACGAAACTACCTTACTGAACTATGCACTGCATTCACATCTCATGTCTTTATTAGGCACTCCATCATATGAAGATTCAGCAAATTCGTCCGAGAGATCTCATTTTCCATTTATTCCAATTTCATCCTAGTACTATACTTCACTTCCGTATATTAGGATCAGTTCAAGAACTCCGGATCAGTTCAAGAATTCTAAAGCCGTTTTATAAACAAATGTTTTGAAACCAAGTCATTATTCTGCAAACTCTAAGTCCTTTGATCTTTCCGTTACGTCTAAGTTGTTTCTGACTAAAGTTCAAATCTCAAGTATGCTGCCTTTCTGGCTTAATTAATTGGAAGAGACTTTCAGGTGAATCGAAAGCTTGATACCTATACATGTTTTGTTATTTAATTTTAAAATAATATTTTGAACTAACCTTGCGAATGGAAGTCAAGCTTGGAGCTAGCAAAAGAATGATGAAAGTAGGATAAAGGCCGTGAAATGAGATAACTGTAAAGAATTTGGGGGAAAATGATATGTGATATAATAGCAAATAATGACATAAGGAAGAAATGTGGAACAGATGATTGCATTAAAAGTTAAATTAAAAAAGAATAATTAATGCGAATGAAAACTTCAGTTTTCTAGAAGTTTTATTATATTTTATGGGAATTACATGTTACGCCCTTCTAAGGCATTATCAAATGTCATAAAATATTTTTAAAAAATCGTATTAATTATTTAATTTCAAGTTTTACACCATTGTTCAAGAAACAATAAATTAAAAAAGGATCCCTGTAATAGTTTCAACGTATGAAACGAATGGACAAGAGAAGAATGGTTAAAATGTTGTATACAAGCAATGACGACCTTGGTGGCAGAGTGGTTACGAGCTCTGACTTCCATGTTGAAGGTCCTGGGTTCGATTCCCGGCGATGGCAGTGTGATTGTTACACTGTCTGGTCTGGTGTAGAATTCACGTGACAATAAAATGGCGATAGATTGGCTACCTATCACATGTCACGAGAATCAATACAATAGCTAAAAAATAAAAATTGTACACAGTAATTGGGTCCAAAACGACCTGTTGTGTGCATAAAAAAAAAAAAAAAAATGGTGGAAATAGAACCCGTAGAAGACTAAGGAAAGCATAGCATGACCAAATTAATCAATTACTAAAAGATGGCCACATTAGAAGTCAGAAAAATCGACGAGCGTGATGTATGAATGTAGAGGAAGATAGAGAGGTGTGTCAATACAGAGCAGTATGGCGGTCCATCCTCTATGCATACCCCTTTGGAGAAACGGCATGATGATTAGTTCGTTTAATATTTTTAATATTTTTTTGCACTTTTCGTTCGTTGAGAAGACAAATACTCTTGAATTTAGAGACTATCTTGTCTTGCCAAAGTCGAATCATATCTTATACGTTCCTGGTATTTTATCTTTTCTCAAATAATACGTATGTAATGCCTTTTGAGAATAAATAACTGATTGGATTTGATTTGATGTTTCGGGGCATAGACGCCCTTCCGATTTGTAAAAATATTAATACTTATACAATATCTACACCGAAAAGGGGTATCAGCAACCCGAATCATGTTTGTGTAAAAGTCTCCGAGGCATATGTTAAAACTGATATAATCAATGTTTTATATAAAGTGGTCAAAACCGGTAGGCATTTGATCAAAAATATGTTTTTAAACATGATAATAATTGGAATTGATTATAAATTAAATGTATTTTATCCAAAGTAAACCCAGATGATATAAACAAACTACCAACTCATACGTGTACCTTTTATTTATGCCTTCATCCTACATGTCTCTTAATAACAGACATATCATTAATAAAGTTCTTAAAATGAAAAGGATCGGTAATCCAGCCGGATATTCTCCCGAAAATAGTTTTTTTGGGAATACTTTGATCCTCTCATAGGGAGGATCTAAGAACTTCTAACGTAAAGTTTTATCCTACGTCTCCTTCAGTCCCAAAGATATTACTCGAAGGCGCTATAAATCATCCCTTATTTTCGAAGTTTATTTTTATTTTGCCTTTTGACTCTTCACTTAAGGGATATGCGTTTATGTACCATATATAATATAATACACAGTTATTCTTTTCCTTGCGTTTAATACCTCTAACGCACAAATACTGACAAAAATATATAGGAACTTTGCTATTATTAGACATATTAAAATTTATTTATTAAAATTTAAATACCTCGGCAGCATACTAACGCAATCTCTTGACCCAGATGTAGAGATAAAATGCAGAATTGAGGCAGCAAGAGCTACGTTTAACAAAATGGAATCACTCTTCTTCAATGATGACATAAACATGAAACTCCGCCAGAGAATAATCAAATTCTATGTGTGGTCTGTTTTATTGTATGGATGTGAAACGTGGACCTTGAAAGTCAACTCAATGAACAGACTGGAAACATTTGAAATGTGTCTCCATCGCCGAATGCTCAGAATTCCCTGGACAGACATGGTTACCAATACCCAAGTCCTAAGGTGAGCTAGAGTTGACAGGGAACTGTTATCAACTATCAACGTCCGGAAGATTTCACATCTGGGTCGTATACTGCGTGGGGAAAAGTACCACCTTCTCCAAATGATATTGGAGGGAAATTGAGGGATGCCGAGGGCCCGGTAGGAGACAAATGTCCTGGTTGCGAAACGTGAGGTAATGGACCGGCATCCGAAGTCTGGGGGAGATTTTCCGAGCGGCGCAGGACAGGGACAGGTTCGCCGAGATAATGCCTAACGTTGGGGGTACCCGACAGAGCACTTGAAGAAAAAGAAGAAGATATATTAACATTTTCATAATTATTTAACTTGTACCAGCTGCAAATCAAGCAATGTGATTTGTAGAGTCTATTTATCAACAGAATAGCAAAACGTAAACTTCGTTAGTCTTCTCAAATGAATATTAATATATATTCTAACATAGTTGACTAAGAAAAGCAACAGAACCCATTTCACGATCAAGTTATTATTAGTACCTATTATACAGTATTCACTAAAGGTCAGATTAGTTTAAATATAACTCTGGACGTAGTGATATATGCATGATATTCAACAGTAATAAAGTAATAAGAGTAAAACACATAAAACTGCCCCATCATTTGAAAAATGTAGTTCTGACATATACAGGACATCCCAGAAGTCGACGTCAAGCCGGAAACGGATGATACGGCAAGTCATGCTAGTTATAAGAAAAATGTAAAAAAAACAGGGTGTTGATTTTCTATTTTTTTTAAATGCCTATTACTGCAAATAGAAATATATCAACTGAAGCAAAGATAGCAGTACACAATGGAGTTCTAGTCCCGACCCTTATGTATGGAAGTGAAGCTTGGAGTTGACAGAAGAAGGATGAACGTAGGATACATGCCGTAGAAATGAGGTCACTAAGAAGAATATGCGGAAAAACAATGTATGATAGAATATCTAATGATGAAGTAAGAAAGGAATGTAAGGCGGATGAATGCGTGATTAATAAAATTAAGAAGGGTCACTAAGACGGTTTGGACATATGAAACGAATGGATGAGGGAATAATGGTTAAAAAGATATATACAAGTAGTGTGAATGGGAAAATAAGTCGAGGAAGGCCAAGGAAGACATGGCATGACCAAATTAATCAATTACTGAAAGGCGGCCATGTTCGAAGTAGGAACAATCGACGAGCGTGCATGTCACGATGTGTGAATTTAGAAGAGGAGCGAGAATTATGTCAGGATAGAACAATGTGGCGATCCATCCTCTCTGCCTACCCCTCCGTGGAAACGGCGTGATGGTTAGTTAGTTAGTTAGTTAGTTAATATTAATTAACAAGCCGAAACACGTCGTTCCCATGAAATATAAGAAAATATGGGTTTTTAATTCGTATTAATTATTTAAACTAGATTTTTACGTCATTGTTCAGGAAGCAATCCCCCAACGTTGGCCCTCACTGCAGCAAAGGCATCTCTTTCACTTGTAATATGAAACAATAAATAATTACTTTTATGTTTTCCAAGAAGAATGCATATCAATATATAGTCTCATGTGTTAGGATCACAGCTTAAAAGCAAACATTCAAGTAAAAACGAATAATTCTCAAACATGCTGACCTCACGATAGGAAAATATTTATAATAAAAGCAAACGAAGCGGCCAAATCGCGACCTGGCTATGCCAAGCGAATATGAACTCAAAAAATTGGACAGAGCTCGATTATTAAGGTCTATATTCGCCTGTATTACGAAAATTATAAATTAATTTATTAATTTATAAAAGTTAATAAGATAACAAAAGTATGCTTGTAACCACCACCGGGTTTCATTTAAGCAATTCTGAAAGAATCAGCTCGATCTTCTACCTATTTGCCGAGTAAATGGTCTTCACAATAACACACTTTGGCTTTTATTTACGCTGTGGCTATTCCCGCTGTGGCATTTGTCCAGACTTTACTCTTCTGAAACTAGGTAGCTACATAACCATTCACAATGCGGGTCGTTCATAGATAGCATAATAAATTAATAATTGGTGTCTGGTAGTAATTTCTTAGACCTGGACTGACCTCATGAATCTAAAACAATTCATCGTAGCGAGAGTACTAAATCAAATTATACGATAAATCACCTTTTCAGCTCTAGACTGATACCCATGAAATGTTATTATATAATATTATATATTCTTGGACAATGGTGTGCAACTCAAATGACATATTTTACCCGTCTAAGCTATTATCTAATATAACGAAAAAATATATTATATGAAAATAAATGGCGCACTCAAAGTCATTACTGCAATTAGAAATATATCCACAGAAGCAAATATGGCAGTACACACTGGAGTTCTAGTGCCAACCCTCATGTATGGAAGTGAAGCTTAGAGCTGGCAAAAGAAGGATGAAAGCAGGATAAACGCCGTAGAAATGAGATCACTAAGAATAATGTGCGGGAAAACGTTGTATGATAGAATACCGAACGATGAAACAAGAAAGAAATGTAAGGCAGATGACTGCACCATGAATAAAATTAAAAAAGGATCCCTGAGATGGTTCGGACATAAGGAACGAATGAATGAGAGTAGAATGGTTAAAAAGTTGTACACAAGCAGCGTGAGTGGGAAAAGAAGCCGAGGACGACCGAGGAAAACATGGCTTGACCAAATTAATCAATTACTAAAAGGCGGCCACATTCGAAGTCGGAACAATCGACATGCGTGCATGGTACGATGTATGGATGTAAAGGAAGCTCGAGAGGTATGCCATGACAGGCCAGTGTGGCGATCCATCCTCTCTGCCTACCCCTCCGGGGAAATGGCGTGATGGTTAGTTAGTTAGTTAGTTATATTATATTATAAAATATGTTGCAGACATCGAGCATGAACTATAAGTCCTGCTGAATAGTGTGTATGAGGTATGCATGCGAAATGTTCTGATGATGAATGTGAATAAGTCCAAGGTAATAATTTTTGAAAAATAATAAATCATGACAGTCTGCAACATTAGAGTGATTTACAAAGGGGTATTGAAAGAAGGGTTGGGGCAGGCAACAAAGTGAATGGTACACATAAAGTTGTCATTGCAAACAAAAACCTATCCAAAAAAGTTAAATGGCAGTGCACAGTGGTGTTCTTACACCGACCCTTATGTATGGAAGTGCAACATGTAACTGGCAAAAGAAGGATAACATTAGAATAAATGCAGTAGAAATGAGATCTCTTAGACGAATGTGTGAATACTCTGTGTATGATAGTGTCGAATAAAAATATAAGAAGTGAATGCGGTGCGAATGATGTTATGAACAAAATAATGAATTAAGAAAGAATGGTAAAAAATTATATGTTAATGATGAAAATGGAACTAGAAATATAGGAAGACCGAGGAAAACTTGGCACAATCAAATTAATCAAATATTGAATGTCGGCCATGTGAGGAGTCAGAGAAATCGACGCGCGTACATGACACTATGTATGAATGTTGAGGAAGCGAGAAAATTGTCAGGAAAGAAAAGTGTGGCAGTCATTCTTTCGGCCTACCCCTTCAGATAGACGGCGTGATGGTTGGTTAGTTAGTAAGTTAGTTAGTTATGATAGAATATCGAACGACGAAATAAAATAGAAATGTAAGGCAGATGATTGCATCATAATTAAAATTAAAATATTATTACTGAAATTTTTCACATATATGTAACGAATGAATGTGAGAAAAATGGTTAAAAAATGTATAGAAGCACTATGAGAAGAAAGAGAAGCTGTGATCGATTGAAGAAAACATGGCATTGCAAAATTAATAAATAATAAAAGACGCCTTAGAAGTCGGAAAATCGATGAGCGTGCATTTTACGATGCATGAATGTAGAGGGATCTCGATATGTATGTCTAAATACAGAAATATGGTGGTCTATCCTCTCTGCCTGCCCCCTGGAAAACGGCTTGATGGTTTGTAAGTTAGTTAGATAGCAATTTAAGAGACTATCTAAATATAAATATCGAGGATACAAAAAAAAATTATTTAACTATTTTTAAATCACTTTGTTTAAAAAAAAACTTTATTTTGAGAGAGGAGCGCCAACCGGTTTCACTCTGTAACGACCTTCCTCAGGGTTATACACAAACTCTTTAGGTTGTTTAGGTTGTTGTTATACTGCTCAGTATACACAAACTCTTTTGGTTGTCAAGGTTGTTGTTATACTGATCAGGGCTTTGAGGCCCAACCAAAAAAAATGGTGATACATTTAAAAAAATCTTCTCTGGATTATTATATGGATGTTTTAAAATGTTAATTTTTTTTTATATAACTATTATTAGATGGGGCGTTGAATATTTTTTTGCTTAAGGGGCGGTTCTGAAAAGTTTGAGAACCTACGATTTATCATATTATTATTTATTCAATAATTTTTCCTGATTTGGAAGTTAATTAGTATAATATAAAACAGCGCTGTTTGACAGCTGTCGGACCGTTGTTCTGATACAAATTAATTTAATTTTAGAATTGAAAAAAATATTTAATTGTAACATCCGCCCTTGAGTCGCGGTCGCTCGTCAGATGTGTAACAAATATTTTTCATCTGTTTGTTTGAAAAGGGTAACTCGGAAATTGAGTTATTTGCGGTACCGTAACCGCAGTCCGGATGTGTGAGGTGGTTTCTGCTGAGGGACAGGCAGCTAGAAATACAAGTGGACCGATTAAATAATACAACTGAAAATGAGATACAAGAGAAATATCAAATTCAGTGAACACAAAAACTTAACATGAACAGAAATAATCGACACACGGATATACTCGTAATTACAAGCAGTCGTTAAACACGGAAAATATGATGTTTTCTATTTTCCAGTTTTTTTCTGTGCATATTTCAAAGATTTTACACTTCATCATCAGAATAACTATATAAACTCAATTCCATTATAGACTTCTATAGTGTTAACGCCTGAAGTTTTTATTTTTTGAGATTTTTTTTTATGAAATATTAAACCACAATAATGTTAAAATAATTTTAAATGTTTTATTAACATAATTTCTCTATAAATTAAAATCCTTTTTTCACTGTTGTGTATATTTCAACGTATAATTAACACCTTTGGAATAATTAATACTAATGAAGACGTCAGTTTTCTAGAAGTTTTATTATATTTTATGGGAATGACATGTATCGCCCTTCTAAGGCATTATCAAATGAAGCCTTAGAAGGGCAAAACATGTCATTCCCATAAAATTTCATTGTGTTTTCATCGTGGCGACTCTGAAATGGCATTGGGCAGGTCACATAGCCAGAAGCTCAGATGAAAAATGGACAAAAAGACTGCTGACTTGGAGACCGTGGACGGCAAATAGAAGTGCAGGGCGACCGCAAATACGGTGGAAGAATAATCTGAACAGACACGTTGGAGTAACCTGGATGCAGTGTGCACAAGACAGAATGACATGGAAGCGAATGGAGGAGGCCTTTGTCCAGGAGTGGACGGGAATAGGCTGAGGAAGAAAAATAAGAAGAAAAGTGGCACCTGATGGATCAAAATAGTGGGTCGATGAGGTGTTGGCAAGAGGCGAATATTATAGCTTCACAATGTAATGAACTGGACTGGCTTGTTGAGCGTTGAGAAACTGTTTTTACAGGGACAGATACGCATATTCTCGAGTGATAATGAACATCAGAAGGACTTGACTCCGAAAGATGTAAAATGAGAAGTTACTGATAACACGCTGAAGAGTTAATAGTCATCGTCTTGTTTTGAGAAAATTAGAGAAGAACTAAAGAGAGAAGCAAAAAACGATCACGAACAAGACAGTGGCGAAACATGTCATTCCCATAAACTATTATATAATAAAAGTTCTCGTTTTCATTCGTATTAGCTACTTATTTCATTACACCAGTTGCAAAATTAGAAATGAACGCAAATCACCATTTTGAATGACTCGAATCAAAAGGGTGTCAAATACACAATTTCTTCATAATGAAATGGGACAACTCTTGATTTCCCACCCTATTAAGGGTCCTATTTAGGGATTCGGGTCCAGCATACTCGGCCACCTCTTTTGTGCCAAATCCCAGTAATTTAGTTCATCTCACGTCACGCGTGACTACCCCCGCCGTAGGTAATGTTGGCTTTGTACTCTGCAGGATCCGTAATTATTCTCAGACGATATTTGGGACGTATTATACGATGGCTGTCAGATGAGCGGAACAAGGGATAGATAATCTCACACTGCCTCACAGACACGTGGTTTATCTTCGATACGAGCAATTTAAATTTCTAACTAAATAACCATCACGCCGTCTCTATGAAGGGGAAGTCAGAAAGAATGAAACGCCACACTTTTCTTTCCAGACATACTTCTCCCGATTTCTCAATATTCATACATCGTATTATGCACGCACGTCAATTTCTCCAACTCCTCACGTGGCCGACATTCAATATCCTTTTCTAAATTTTAATTGTATCTCAATAGAGACGAAGACGTAAACTGGAAACTGAACATGGGTGATCAAGGTGTTTACAGGACTTATGACCTGTCATTGGTTGGGTTAAGCCCACGCTTTATGTAATTACAACATTCCCCATTCCACCTTTGTTATTGTGATCATGCATGACAAATTTTATTTGTCGATTGTATAGGTTAATTCTTGAAAAAATTCACAAGTGTAACCAAATCTACATAGATGGCTGACTGAAACTGACACGTGAAGATTAATTTGGATTTCGAAGTATATATACATCTTCCAAAAAATTGTCATGCATGATTACAATAACAAAGGTGGAATGGGGAATGTTGTAATTACATAAAGCGTGCGCTTAACCCAACCAATGACAGGTCATAAGTCCTGTAAACACCTTGATCATCCATGTTCAGTTTCCAGTTTACGTCTTCGTCTCTATTGAGATACAATTAAAATTTGAATTAACCACCCTTTGGTGTAAATCCAGGATTTGTATACAGGTATATGTATACATTCACAAATATTTGGTCCTTTTCTAAATTTAATCCGTTGATCTCGTAATGTTGTGTCCCTGGTACTCTGTCTAAGTTAACTAACACAAGTTATATATGTTCCTAAATTCATTTTGTAATAATTTTGGTTAGTTTATATCATTCCTCCAATGATAAAGGTGTAAAGCCTTCAAAACATGTCGAGAAAAATATACTCATAAGTGGAAAATACAATGTTTTAAATCATAAAAATTCGGCATTATGGAATTCCACAGTATTAACGCCTTAAGTTTATCTAAAATTATATTACATTCAATGATCCCGTCTTATGAGAATATTTAAAATAAACAAGCAAAAATGCACTACACTTAAAAAAATATTATAATTTACAATCGTTATAACAATACTTGCTATATTAAAAACGAACGTTTTTTTTATTAGTGTGTAAAAAATGTTGATTCATAAAAATGTTAAAATTAATTAAATTATTCTTATTGTAATCAAATTAAAAAGAGATTTATATATGAACAATAATAATAAGAACCATAACGGTTGAAAGGCTGTAAATGAAATTTGTTTGGGCACAAGACACGCTTGCGTGTACAGCGTTTCAGTTAAATAAGGACGAAAATATAAATACGTACAGAAAACAACTGTTGTATTTATGTTAATCCTTTTATTTGAGAAACGTCCTCCCCATCTTCCAGCAGTCCTGGATCCTGGAGGTTTTCTTTTGTTACAGTCGTATAAAAGGGGATTTCGGAGTTCTGAGCATCCTACGCGCGAGATAAATGTATTGTGTACCTACTGAATCTGTCATACTTTAATTTTGATTAAATTACAATTCGGGCCATACTGTCCTCTTGATGGATTGGTTAGTTTAAAAATATCCTTAATTTTTTACGTAACTCAATTAAAGTGTCATAAAATAAACGAAATTAAAAATATACATATTATTAAATAGTCCATTGTTTTGGCCGAAACACTATGATACTTCAACATTATTACTGTGAAAATTTAAAAAACACTGTTATAATATCACAATTTATTTTTATTAATTAAAATACTTTTCTTGCCCTATAAATAGTAAGTCTTTTCATTTGTTACTTTAGTTTATTGTAACACCTGATGATGGCAACATAGGTTGGCGAAACAGCTGTCGCGATACTTTCAGTGAATAAATAGAAATTGTGATACATCAGTGTTTTAATTTGAACAGTAAACCACACACACAGTACAGTAAGTTCACCTTCAATATCGGAAGAACGATATAAAACTGGGAGAAAACTTAACTCAAAAGTGGAAAAAACAGTGTTTTAATTCATAAAAATTCGAATATAATATGTACCTATATAAATTAATTTAATTAAATTTACTAACTAATCAGCTAACCTACACGCAGTCTCCTCCAAGGGTAAGGCAGAAATAATGGACTACCACAATTTTCTTTCCTGACATACTTCTATCGATTTCTCAACATTCATACACTGTCATGCATGCAAGTCAATTTCTCCGACTCCTCACGTGGTCGACATTCAATATTCAATTTATTTTATCGTGCCACGTTTTCCTCGTAAATTGTTAATTCAATTATTTCGTATATATCTGTCGGAGAAACAATAGCCGATGTGGAAGACAGTTTATGAATCGCGCACAGGATTGCGTAGATTTAGACGTCCACTTGCCCTCTGGACCGGCGATATCATAAAGATTACTGGTCGTGGATGGATGAGCGAGGCGGTGTATAGGGGGCAGTGGTCTGTTGTTGAAGAGGCCTAAGTTCAGCAGTTAACGACAGATAACTGATAGAATGATTTTGAATTATTTCATTGACGGACAAAACGCCTCCTTTGCTGGTGTCTTAGAACTTCGACCTGAAACACGGGACTTCCCTAACTTCGTTGGAAGGACGACATTAAGGAGACAGTTGGTACGACATGGATGCATGTTGCCCGGGATCGACAGACATGGAAACAGATGGTGGAGGCCTACGTCCAGGAGTGGGCGGATGGATATAGGCTGATGATAATGATGTTTTATTTAATTTACAATATTTGTTTTATAATTCTGATCGAGTTGATACGGTACTCACTGTTGTCCAGGTGATAGACGACCTTCGTGGCCGAGTGGTAAGTGCATTGACTGCCACCCCGAAGGTTCTGGGTTCAATTCCCGGCGAGGGCAGTGAGATTATCACACTGTCTTTGGTCTGATGTAGGATTCACGTGACAATAAAATGGCGGTAGATTAGCTACCTATCACATGTCACGACAATGGGGATCCTGCGTAGATAAGGGGCGGGCCTAGGGATTGTTTGAGCGAAGCTGACGAAGTGGCGCCGCTGCGTCCTATAACAACTTCGGGTCATGTCTTTATTTAACTATTAGTTTGTTCATTTGCATTTGTATTAACAATCACTGTCCCTACAATAAATACATGTCACCAGAATCACTATGATAGCCATAATACCATTTAATAATACATAATAATAATAATAATAGTAATAAGCACCCGAAACCGGTCTGCAATATAATTAAACCAAGTAAAAAAATATCATTTATTAAATATTTATAATGCCATTTTTTTCAATATTTTATAATATTGAAATGTTTGAAGTAAAGCTATAAACTATTTTAATTTTAAATATCAGTTTCTAGAAGCTATTTAAGCGTATCGGATGTTTGACATAATTGCAATCTCTTAGCCTTTCATAAAGCTATTGTGAATTTTAGTTTCCCAACTTGAATAAATATCCAGCAGGGACAATGAAGTCACCTGCAGATTTCTACTTTATCATACCTGAATAATGATCAAACCAGGAAGCCATATAGACTAACATAAATTTTAGAATTATGTTATATATTACGTGAAAGGGACCATATACGCAAATCCTAGTGAGATATGCCCATTCGATTTGAGGTCATTAAATCTGATAAATGGATCATTTGTTCCTTAGGTCAGTTCCATCGTAAATGTCCTCTTATATTATAAGGATATTGAGAAATTTAGGAAGGATATTGATTCTAGATTTATTATGTACGTAAGTAGGTAGAAAATTTTAGGAGGCTTATAATGTAAATACGAACGAAAAACTATTTTTTTCTTGGAATTTTGTTTGATTGGATATGGCAAATATAAGGTCCTACAAATAGTATGTAAAATTATTTTGTGTTTTGTTTTTGAGCTGAGGGATCGCGTGAGGAATACCAGAATAAAAGAGATATGTAAGGTTGATGATATTATAAGATGGAGCAGACAGCGAAAAAGGACTGGTACGGTCATGTTCAAAGAATGGATACCACCAGACTTCCCTATATTGCATTGTATAATCAACCTCATGGGACTCGTCCTCGTGAAAAACCTACTAAAAGATGTACCTCACACAAGGAGCAACACTCTGGAGAACAGACCACATAGGTCTAGAAGAAGATTTTTTTTCTTGAACAATGATAAGAAACCAAAAACGTAAATGTAAGTTTTTAAGAATTACATTATATTTTATTTCGATTTTTCAGGGCGTTGTCAAATGTTGCTGACAATTAACATTGCTCTAGCAAGGTGCAACATGCTACTACCATAAAATATAATAACACATATCATTTCTTTTGGAACCAACCGGTATCGCTTCCACTGGAACTTCATAAACGTTGAAAAAAAAAATTTAAAACTTTATTTTCAACATGAATATTTTACATTTTTCCAAATAATCTAAAATGGCAGTGCACAATGGTGTTATTGTTCCGACCCTTATGTTTGCAAGCGAAGCATGGAACTGGCAAAAGAAGGAAAAGTAGAATAAATGTAATAGAAATGAGATCTCTTAGACGAATATGTGGATACTCTGTGTATGAGAGTGTCGAATGAAAATATATTAAAGTGAATGCGGTGCAAATGATGGTGTTCTGAACAAAATAATGAAAGGACCATTAAGATGGTTTGGACACATGGAAAGAATGAATGAAGAAAAATGGTAAAAAAAAATACATGTTAACGATGTAAATGGAATTTGAAATAGAGGAAGACCGAGGAAAACGTAGCACGATTGAATGTCGACCACGTGAGGAGTCAGAGAAATCGACGCGCGTGCATGACACGATGTATCAATGTTGAGGAATCAAGAGAAATGTCAGGAAAGAAAAGTGTGGCAGTCAATTATTTCTGCCTACCACTTCGGGGAGACGGCGTGATGGTTAGTTAGTTAGTAGGTTAGTTAATATGTTACATCGTGTCATGCACAAAATACGTCTCTTAACGTGGCCGACATTTAATATTTTCTTAATTGAATATTTCATATTCGTGAAAGTACGTTCAGAAGACAAATACTCTTGACTTTGGAGAGTATCTTGTATTCCTAATGTCGAATCATCTCTCATGCATTCCTGGAATTATGTATTTTTTTTATGTTTTACCCGTTCTCATGCCTTAAACTATAATTGTTGTTTGTAATATCTTTTAAGAAAATAAACTGATTTGATTGATTGATTGATTTCAGAACAAAAAATCGCTGACGCATTATATTAAAAATGTCAGTTTATTTGATGTAGAAAGTTATTTAGACATACAAATATTTTATATAAATCCAAAATATATAGCTTGTCATAAATGATTTTAAGGATTTTCAACGTTTCAAGAAAAGTAAAAAAAAGTCGTCAGCTTTTAAACCGCCGCGGTAGAAATTTTCGTGTCTGGTAATTTTTAATGACTCATTTACGAATTCTTCGCAGAAGGAGAATCCCAGCCGTGGGAGATTGCGATAATCTTTTTCGTTGAACTCGCAAAGCAGAATGTGGTCCTAATTACATCTCATAATTAGGTTATTTAACTCCACGAGGAAGCGGCCATTTTGGCTGAAGTACATATACAATGTTTGTCTTTACCTGCATATACTATGAGACCAGCAGAATAAATGCAGTAGAAATGAGATATCTTAGATAAACGTGTAGAAAAACTCAAGAAAATATATGATGTGAATGCGGTCCGAATGATAGTGTTATGAACAAAATAATAAAAGGATCATTAAAACGGTTTGGACACATGGAAAGAATCAATGAAAAAAGTGTATGTTAACGATGTAAATGGAACTAGAAATAGAGGAAAACCGAGGAAAACGTGGCACAATAAAAAAATCAAATATTGAATGTCGGCCACGTGAGGAGTCGTATAAATCGACGTGCGTACATGAATTGAGATAAGTATCTCAGAAAAGAAAAGTGTGGCAGTCCATTTTTCTGCCTATCCCTTCGAAGAGATGGCGTGATGCTTAGTTAGTTAGTTATTTTATTATGAGACTTTGCAATAAGATTAAAAAATTAATTTTTTCATAAACTTTAGGCGCTAACACTGGTATTTCATTACGATATATTTTTTTTAATAATTAAAACACTGTTTTTTTTCACTGTTTTGAAGATTTTACACCTTTACACGTTTAATTTTTTAATATATTTATTATGATATTATTTGAAATTTCTATTTATCTAAATCTTAATTTATCATCTTATTTTTTAGCCTTTTCATCTTACTTTTTAGCCCCTGATGATGAAAAACGACATTCGAAAAATATTGATAAAAAAAAATATTTAAAAAACTCTCATAATAATTTGAAAACAATTCGGATTAACACCTGTGTAAGTGTTAAAAACCAATTCAATAAATAATATAAAACGAAATAGTTTTGACTTCCTTTAATATAAACAACATTCCTTTGATACGATAAATAGGTTTCCGGATACCGTTTTACATGGGATAAGGGCTGTTACAAAATGGGAGCTTACATTCTGAAAACCGCCATATAAGCGCTGTTTATTTAACAATTTTAAAAGCACGTGAAAAGAACATCTGAAAATCAATATATCCATTTAACAAAAACTGTTTTTCAGTAAGTTGTATGCAAGCTATTATATTCATGAAAAATAAAGTCCAGGAAGGCCGAGGATACAATAACATGCGACGAGCGAGCGTATTACGATATTTGAATAAAAGAAAAGGAAATATAGAATAAAAAAAATACGTAGGCAAAACAAGACGAACACTTAACACACGTGTCAATGAACACAAACTTGCTTTCACCAAACATACTGTTTTTTTTTAAAACGCCAACCATTGTATAGATTCTGACCATGGTTTCAACTTAAAAATACAACAATTTTACACCCAATTAACAAAACACTAAACTTAACAAGCTTTAATAGTTGGAAATTCACAAGTCGGTGAAGTTGGGAAAACACATCATCAATAATCAGATTCCTCCATTTACTCCTTTCTCTTTAAATACCCTTTCCACTTTTAATTTGCCAAGGTCCCATTCTTAGTAATTATTTATTCCAGTTATTTTCAAATGAATGTACTTACTTATAATAATGTATTATTACTATGAAAAATCAATTATCTCCACTGTTATTAGTCCCCGTAATTTTTAATAATTGGTCGTTATATTTATTGTGTTGATTTAAAAATGTGCGTTTTTTTCCACTGTTATTATTCCTCATAATTTTTAGTGATTAGTCATCATATTTATTGTGTTGATTTATAAATATGTGTTTTTTCCCACTGCTTTTAGTCCTCATATTTTGTAGTGATTGGTCATTATATTTAATGTATTTTGTTGATTTGTAGTTGTGTGTTTTTTCCCCACTGTTATTAGTCCTCATAGTTTTTGCGATAAGTCATAATATTGTATCTATATATAGTGAGTCTGAATAATGAATATTGTATCTATATATAATGAGTCTTTCTAAATTTATATTTAAGTTATAAACTTACACCTGAAGATGGAGGTCACCTACGTAACATTGTCGTGTTTTAATATTTTTTTACTATTTTTTTTTAAAAGATATTGAATAATCTAATGTGGAATATAAAGTGTTGTGTTTCAAATTCCAATTAAGGATAAAAAATACAGCTTTCCTCTCTACCCACCCCTTTAGAATAATGGCGTGATTATTAATTAGGTAGCAAAGGCAATCTTGTTTTTAAAAATGTTTTTATACTTTTATCTCCAAATATATTGCCGTTGCCTTTGTTTAACTTTAATTTGGGCTTGTTACCATACATATTTGTAACTTTTATTATGTTTAAAATAATTAGAT
Organism: Lepidostoma basale; assembly: GCA_022606425.2. NCBI lineage: Eukaryota > Metazoa > Arthropoda > Insecta > Trichoptera > Lepidostomatidae > Lepidostoma > Lepidostoma basale. Next base: position 16,773 of record JAHDVF020000299.1, on the reverse strand, counting down.
AAGTTTCCATATTTTCCCCGAAATATTCTACCTTCAAAAAACATGTACAGAGAAATGACATGAAAAATGAAAAATACTGTGTTTTTAATCATAAATATTTTATCAACACTTTTATCTTTCACGTTTTAACCTTATCACAATAGATAAAATCTAACTTAGCTTTCTGAATCATTTTCTTTAATTATGTATATTGTATCTTTTGCTAGTAATTTTTTTTATGTTTTACTTATAATTACAACATCTTTAAAAATGTAGTAACAAATGGGTAAATCATTATTTTTGTTATATAACTTTATACGCATACATAGATAACATAGCCTTTCTCTATTGTACTTTCAAAATGTTTTAAATTTTTACATATTATCGTGTGAGCCAAACAGTGATGTACATTATCGTATTATGAAAAAACTCAAACATGTATTCTGACACATGATAAAAATGAGTAACAACAAAATATTTTCATACACGTATTTCATTTCATAAAACATCTCCACATTCATACAACGAGTCATTCGCACGTCGATTAATCCGACTTTTAACATGACCAACCTTTAAAATTTGATTAATTTAGTCATGCCATGTCACCACTCTCCCATCCATTAAATAAACAAATTAATTCATTTGTTCCAGATTTTCACCATTCACGCTAATGTTGCAGACTGTCATGCTTCCTTCTTTTTCGAAAAACCTTGGACTCATTCACATTCATCGTCAAATCATATCGTATGCATACATCATACATACAACTCATGTCGAGATAAAAAATAAACATATAGATTTTTCCCAATGTATACCAAATACAGTTCTATTATTCTTCGTGAATCTAATGATTACACTTCATAACAAAGCAATCCAGATCTCATTCAAGCATCCCCTATTTTATTTTTTTAAGATAATCATTATTATTCTTCAATTATATATTACGTTCTTTGTCTCTTTCCTATATCCCTTTTCGGAATAATAAGAGAATCTGGAGCCAACGGTAATCCCACTGGGTAAAGATTTCTCTCCGTTATTTCTGTACAATATTCCCTTTCTCATAAATAATACGCCATTAAAACAAACTCTCCCGTTTCATTTGTTTACCATTCGATATAGACGTTGTTCGTGTGTCGATATTATTTCATGGTTATCACCTCATAAAAGAATAAACGGTGAGGGTGCTCTGGAAATAGTGGGATTTCATGATCAGATATGAATATTCAACAAGCTCTGAAGTGAAAGATTTATACGATAAAATATAAAGTACAAAGTATACGCGTATCAGACATTAATCGTTTGTTCCGATATTTCATAAATTATATTTGTGCTACCGTAAGACATTTATAATCTGTTTTCAAAATCTCCGCTTATTTTAGTGCTTTTGAGCTTCTAAGCTTGTTCAAATTACTCCCGAAACTAAAGATTAAAATACGTCATAGTGACAGAAAATCTAAATTTTATGGTCTGGTTTGATATTAACAAAGATGTCAAATAGTGTGCCGTAATGTAAGAAGAGTTGGGGTAGAAAACAAAGTGAATAGTGCGCTTAAAGTTACGAACATCACAAACAATTATCTATCCAAAAAGTTTATATGAAAGTGCACATTTCCAGTAGCGACCCTTATGTATGGAATGGTGTGATGGAACAGAGAAAATAATAATTGAACTAGAATCACCTCAATAAAATCTCTTGAACCAATATGTGATAAATCTTTAAATGAAAGAGTTCCGAAGTGGATACAAGAAATAAAAGCATTGCGAATCGCGTTATATAATAATTATTAGTATGCTAATTTGTACAGCGCCGTTTTCGTGAATACCTCACCTCAGGGTGCTTTGAACAAAACAATGACATGTTCATTAGGATGGTTTGTATACATGAAAAGAATAATTGAAGAAATAATAGTTAAGAAAGTATATCAACTAGGTTAATGAAGCAAGAAAAAGAAGAAGACCGAAGAAAACGTGGCACGACCAGATTTATAAAATTTAAATCTCGCTTTATCCATAGAAAGAACGGGGAGATGTTTTTCCGCTTTTCTATATTCTATGCTAATATAATAAAATTATAACTAAAAAACAAAATTTCTTTCTTAATACCTTGTAGCATTATAGAGACTGTTAGTGCACAAAACAATGCCGAGTACATTCTCCACTATAATGGGGAGAATGGTGCATGTTAACAAAAATAAGACACAATAATGATACTGTTGGGATGTCGTCCTTTGTCTTTCGATATGGCCACATCCTGTCTGCGGGCCGCTGTGTAAATAAAATGACAACCATATTGTGAGTATCGCTTGTGGGATTGTCGCCATAATAGCGTGGTAGTGGCACTGCTTTGAATATACCTGTACATACGAGTATATGAACCGTTTAGCTGGTTTTTGAAAAGATATTTTTATGAAGAATTAATTGTATCACAATAGGGACGAAGATGTAAATTATTTGGAAATAGAATATGGTGGTCGAGGCGTTTACAGGAATTACGACCTATTAAGCGATCGCTTAACCCAACCAATGACAGGTCATAAGTCCTGTAAACGCCTCGACCACCATATTCTGTTACCAAATAATTTACATATTCGTCTCTATTTAGATACAATTAATTCTTAATGATTAACCCGTAATGCGTAAGATCCAGTATTTGTCTACAAGTGTTTGTATACATTAAAAAAAACAAGATATTTTTATGAATTAATACACTGTTTTAACACTTTTGAGTTTAATTTTCTCAACGCGTTTCGAAGGCTTACACCTTCATCAACGGGAGAACGATATAAACAGTTTATATCGTTCTGCCGATCATGAAGGTGTAAGCCTTCGAAACATGTCGAGAAAATGAACTCAAAAGTGAAAAAAAAAGTGTTTAAATTCATAAATATTCATCATTACGGAATCCCACAGTGTCAACGCCTTAAGTTTATCTAAAAATAAATAGATATTTGAAACATCCACTTTTTGTTATATTTTCATTGAATTTAATTTTAATATAGGTACTTAGGAAATTGATAATAACTTTGTTTAATCCACTAATTATTAAAAAGTATATTAAAAAAATACGACATGTTTCGGAGAATGCCTCCATCTTCAGGTGTAAAAATATAATAAATACTAAACAATGAAAGACTATATAAAAACACATTTAAAATTCGATACTATATTTCAAATTTAAAAATTAACCAATATTATATTATTTTTAAATTTAAATTATTTTGTATCGAATTATAAATGCGTTTATATATTATTCTTTCTTTGTTTAGGTATTATTATTTTTTTACACCTGAAGATGGAGGTATCCTCCGAAACATGTCATGTTTATTTTAAATATTTTTTTGATAATCAGTGGATTAAACAAAGTTATTTTCAATTTCCTAAGTATATTACTATGGAATTCTACAGTGTTAATTCATTATCGTTCAATAAGTTAATTTAATTTTATATTATCGTCGAAATTTCTTTTATTTGTAATAGCTCATGATTGGATTTCGGATTTCAGACTTTGGATGCAGCCTCGCATGGAAGCTCAGTCTTCGTTTGCTGAGATAAAGTGGAGGATATAAATTGACAATGGCGTCCTAAAAAAAATTAAGTAAATACTCGTATTAGATAACTGTGAAATTAATTTTGGCCTCAAGACAATAAATGCGATGTGTTATGTCTGGTCAGCACTGCTCTATGGTATAGAGAGCTGGACTTGAATGTACGGAGACGCATGATAATGGATCTTTAGCTGCTCACTTTAATTTTTAAAAAATATTTATTTATTTAATTATTTATTAAGGGTAACATACAGCGATATTAATAACATATATATAAAAGAAACATTTAGAATAATTAAAATAAGGCCAATTACATGCTACATAAATATGATTAGCTGTATGCAATTTATATATTTATATAATAGTTATATAAATATATAAATTGCATACAGCTAATCATTTATGTGGCCTTTTAAAAAAATATATATATATGACATCTCTGTTTATGGAATTCCATTGCCATATAATATAATGAAAACAAAAACAACTTATAATTTCGACTTGTTTTGCAGCTCCTGGCTTCTCCTGTTGGAGCCATCTCTAAATCTTCGATGTGAACCGATCGAAACCGGTAAAACTAGAAGTACAAATTTAATCAAATAATAGATTATTGTTTATAATACATATTGATTATATTTTGTTGCGACAGCTGTTTCGCTAACCGATGTTATCAACGTCAGGTTTTATAAACAACTTGACGTGCATGTATGACTCGTTGTATGAATGTGGAGGAAGCTAGAGAGGTTTGCCAGGATAGAGTAGTGTGGCGGTCCATTCTCTCTGCCTACCCCTGCGGCGAAACAGCGTGAAGGTTTGTTGCTGTTTATATATATTAGAAACTGTTTAAATAAATAACTTTGTTATAAATATCACAATTGATATATTTTGTCGCGACAGCTTTTTCGCTAACCGATGTTTTTGTAAAACCTGACGATGTCGAGTTGTTTGTAAGACCTGACGTTGATAACATCGGTTAGCGAAACAGCTGTCGCAACAAAATATAATCAATTATGATATTTATAACAAAGTTTTTTATTTATTTAAATAGTTAATAATATTGAAATATCAAAGTGTTCCCACCAAAACAATGGATTATATACCATATATTAGTGTAAATTTCAAAAATCCATATTATTGATATGCCACAAATTTTATTACTCAAAGTATTTTATTTTTAATCTTTAGCTTTGATTACACAATATACTTGTAGATTTATAGTTTGTAGTTTATTTTAACCAATGACCACGTTTCCCCTTAACTAGTTTCGATTTATACCATTTACCATGTACAGTATCATGATTGGTTGATCAAAATAAACTACGGATCACGAACATTCCTAATATCACATAAAATATGTATTAGTATTGTTTTGATCCGCAGTAATTACTTAATGAATCATTGAATACATAAAACTAATTTCTTTTCTTTTTCTTCTTACTGTGTAATGTAGAGAGAAATTTTTATGTGCCGACAAAATGATGAAAGTTATTTTTGCTGAAGAATATTAATATTGAAAAAGTGTAGATCAGTAAGTACTTTCTTTCAAAATTTTCTTTCATGTTTTAAAACTTGATGTTTATATAATACTGGCGTGGTAAAACTTCTGTAAGCTTTGTGTATTTTACGAAAGTTTGCGAATTTCTACAATACTTATTTTTTACGAGGTTGACTAGTTTAAGATGTAAATCGATTTACCATTTTATATTCCAAAATACTCAACCCTTAGCCTTTCCAGACCGCCGATGCGAATCACGTCACGCTCAAGCGGTCCCGGGGGTGAATACCGACTAACTATCCCTAAAGCGAAATCACCCTTCTGTAACAAATTGACAAATAAAAAAATTCAATCGCGTCCACTTGCTTTCACTGCAATTATGCGAAAATTTTAACATAAACAACCCTTGCTTAAACGGCTCCCTCCCTAAATTTAATCTTTAAACGATAAGTCGTAATACTTCATATCAGTCGAACCATTCTTGCCTCTATACTCAAAATAAGTTATTAATTTATTTTACAAGTTTACTAAGAAATACACTAAATAGTCTATTTATAAAATGGGACCTGACACGGCACCGTTAGAAGAAGAAGAATAAGAAAAAATCTATTAATAGATTTTTTGTTTTAATAAATTTACCTACACCAATTTTTTTAAGACTACTAAGCGATTTCGCTCCAAAAGGAGTTACATCAGAATAATAAATTCAAGTTTAAAAAACAAAACAAGGGACCACTAAGAACATCGGAGATGAAGGTCCCAAGATCAATCACTGGAAAAACCCTCCGAGATCGTGTCCGCAACGTAGATATAAGAAAAACTTGCGAAATAGAGGATATCGTTCAGTGGAGTAGATCCAGAAGAAGATACTGGAGGGACCATGTAGCCCGAACGGATGGTTACATACTTGCATTAACAGCCGCTTAAGAAATCCCCTCCGGACACCGCCCACCTGGAAGACCGCCTAAGAGATGGAGGGCAGCTGGATCTCATCATCCGACGAGACATGATTTCTGTGTCACAGATCGTCAGATCTATTAAAAGAAGAAGAAGAAGAAAAAACAAAATAAAGTGGTGTTAATACAGTCGATACAGAAACATTTATATTAATATAATGAATACAACCTTCAAACCCACCATTATTTTTTGACAGTATTAAGAATCGGTTTTCCCTTTTTTGGTTAATTTCCTTTGGGATTTGATTCAAACAATATTTCCTATAATAAGAGATAAATAAATTATATACAGGTATTATTAATGATAATGATAAACAAATTATATAAATATGATAAAGTACCAATTGAATTCTTCCAGAAAATTCTATATAAAATATTGATATAGAAATCAAGAGTTCTACATCATGGTTCAAACAATCATAAATCTAAATGTAATAAAACGCAACACGTTTGGAACACAAAACGAATTGGATGTGAATTTCTTTATTTTATTTTTAATTTATTATTTCATTTTGTCCAAACCGAAGCTTCGTCGGGGTAAAAGAAACAACATGCTTTTGAATAAAACAATAATATTTTGATATTCTTGTTTTGTTATTCTCATAAAGCTCTTGTCATAACGAAACCGGTTAGTAGTATTATATAAACAACACAAGTGGGATCAAAACAAGTCATGTAAGATTTCTCTTCTTCTTCTTATTGTAAGCCTTGTAGCCCGTTTCTTAATAGTCATTGCCCTCCTGCGAGGAAAGCTATCGATCCATCAATGGGTGATTCGGATATTGTCTGTTTTGCGGTTGGCCGCGCATCACAATGTGAAGGAGTCCAGATGGATCCATTATCCTCACGTGTGCATACCATTATCTTGTCCTTTAACTTCCCCCACTGCGTCTTCGACTTCGCATATTTTCCTTATTCTTTCATTATTATTCGGTCACGCAATATTTTGGGGTATAGGTAATAAATGCAGTAGACATGAGATCTCTTAGACGAATGTGTGGATGCTCTATGTATGATAGAGTGTTGAATGAAAATATAAGAAGTGAATGCGGTGCGAATGATGGTGTTATGAACAAAATAATGAAAAGATCATTTAGATGGTTTGGACATATGGAAAGAATGAATGAAGAAAAAATGGTAAAAAACGAACATGTTAACGATGTAAATGGACCAGGAAAACGTGGCACGATCAAATAAATTAAACATTGAATGTCGGCCATGTGAGGAGTCAGAGAAATCGACGCGCGTGCATGACACGATGTATGAATGTTTAGGAAGCGAGAGAAATGTGTCAGGAAAGAAAAGTGTGGCAGTCCGTTCTTTCTGCCTACCCCTTCGGGGAGACGGTGATGGTTAGTTAGTTAGTTAGTTAGTTAGGTAAATGTTCCAGAGTTTAACTGTAGGAGTTTCCATTAATTTAAAAATGGCATACAGCAAATTACTTCATAAAACGTTTCATTTATAAGACGAAATAAACGTACGTGAGATTAACTGAAGCAACTGTTTAAACTACACTCAATGGAAGAGTTTAAGTTGTTCATAAACTTTTTTGTTCCTCTCCGTTAACTACGAGAATCTCAGTGAGTAGATTAAAACAAAAACAAAAAACTAGCTGCACGCTCATCTCGCCCGATCGCCTACCTTGTATTACGAAAGGAAACTGTATCAAGAAAAAAGTTTACTTCTTCGTTAAATTACAGGACATCCGTTGGGACAATCGATATCGATGCAGTATGCATCTTAAATAGGGATAAATACTTAAGTCCTCTTTGCTTTTTACCTTAGTAACGGGATATATAGGGCAAATGTGTGTCTAATTAGGAATCAATATAAACGCTGGGAATAAAAATGTTCCAAGCTGGAATCCACGTTACGTCAATACTATAAAAGTGTCTAGATTTTTTTCCTTGGTAACGGCTTTCTGGGTAATTGTGTTAAATCAGGAATCAATATAAAAGTCGGATATATCCAATACCCTTAAAAATGCATGTATACCAATATCTATATAAGCACTTTTTAAAACGTCCCGAAGGACAAATATAAACGTGTTTCGTAATTATATTTGTCCTTCGTGGTCGAGTGGTAAGTGCTATGACTGCCACACCGAAGGTCCCGGGTTCGATTTCTGGCGATGCCAGAGTGATTGTAACACTGCCTTTGGTCTGTTGTAGAATAAAATGTTTAAAATATTTTGGAAGTGAAGCTTGAAGTTGGCAGAAGAAGGATAAGAAATAGTAGAAATGAGGTCACTAAGAAGAATGTGCGGGAAAACAGTCTATAATAGAATATCTAATGATGAATTAAGAAAGGAATGTAAGTGATAAATAAAATCAAGAGAGGGTCACTGAGATGGTTTGGACATATGGAACGAATGGATGAGGGAAGAGGTTAAAAATATATATACAAGTAGTGTGAATGGAAAAATAAGTCGAGGAAGGCCAAGGAAGACATGGCATGACCAAATTAATCAATTGCTGAAAGGCGGCCATGTTCGAAGTAGGAATCAAATCAAATCAAATCAAATCAGTTTATTTTCTCAAAAGACATTACAAACAACAAATATAGTTTAAGGCATCTATTGAGAACAGGTAAAACATAAAAAATATATATAAATGGTTCGACATTAGGAATACAAGATACTCTCCAAAGTCAAGAATATTTGTCTTCTGAACGTACTTTCACGAATATGAAAGACATCGATCTCCGAAGCGATCATGTTCAGCAGCTTGATTGTTCTCCCTACTGGCATCACCAGAGGCAGGTTGGTTCTGCATGCTGGGAGATAAAAAAAGTATGTGCTGACGCTGTCAAAGATAACCATCCGGAACATAAAGACGGATAGCCTCCAAGATGACGGAATTCTCAAAGAATCGGATCTGCCGCGTCCTGTACCCATCAAGTACAGTCTTAGTGTCTGCCCCAGATATGTCGAGGGAGCCTGTTAGTAGAACTGTAAAGGATGTTGAAGAAATGAAAGTGAGCTTACCGACAAAGGGATATATGCCACAACCTTGGTACCTATTTTGCTCGTGATGGTTCGTTGGAAAGGGAAAGGAAAGAAAAAGATTGAAGGATGTGTAACGTTGAAGGAGAAATCCTTCCTCTTTTATCCGGGCTTGGGAATATCAAAATAATACATATTTTATAATTTATTTTATAGAAGTATTTTATTTTTTGTCAATGTTTTAGGGTTATGATTATTTGTCATAATTTCGCATTTCAACTATCAAAACTCGTTATATCACCACGCTACAACAACAACAACAACAAACCATCACGCCGTTTCTCCGTAGGGGTAGGCAGAGAGAATGGACCCCCACACTACTCTATCCTGGCACACCTCTCTAGCGTCCTCCACATTCATACAGCGAGTCATACACGCACGTCGATTCTTCCGCCTTCTAACATGACCAACCCTTAAAATTTGATTAATTTGGTCATGCCATGTTTTCCTTGGTCTGCCTCGACTCCGTACTCTATTTAGATCATTAACGTATACTTTCTTACCATTCTTTCTCCATCCATATGTCCGAACCAAACTAGAAGATTATATTACAAAACTTGTTTTCTTTAATTCATTGACAGGCCTTCAATAATCAAATTCTTATTGAAATTCTATTAGATAAGTGAGAAATAAACATTTGGTCTCAGATGTCCCATTGCATCATTTTTTTCTCTACACTCCGCCTGCGACGAGAGAATTTTTTTCTAAACTGCCGCCGGTACCACGCCCGGATAAAGGAGGAGGGTCCATTGCGGGGCTGATCACCCTGCGCGATAAAATAACACATGATTACGAACACCAACACAATCGCCTCGGAACTCGGATGCAGAAATGAAAATCGACAGGCTAAATCAAAAGAACCAATGATTTGAGGAAACTGGAAAATGGAGACGGATGGCTAGAGACAGGAGCCAGTAGAGGACTGTTGTGGAAGAGGCCAAATACCACACCGGGATGTAGCGCCGAGAGGAAAGAAACAAAAGGTTAATTATATGGGTCAAATGAATGAAATGCCCAGAGTCCTATACAACACATTGGTTCCGAACAGTCTACAAATTGGTTCTGTGATATGGAGTCCTCACGAGGCGAGATATTCCATTATGCTGGAGAGGGTTCAGAAAAAAATTCTGAGGTATCTCACATGAGGAAGTATGGTAGCTATCCGTGGCTCTATCCCACGGCATTTCTTTTGGGAATGCTTGGGGCCAACTCTCTTCAGCTTTGAAGAGATGGGCATCTCATAATCCATTTCTTTAGATTACTCAGAGGATATTTCGAAAACTCGGCCGTGCTGGAGGGTGTTCGGCTTTCTGTCCCCGATAGATATCTCCGACAGCGACAGCACAGATTGTTTTACCTACCGGCCGCCAGAACCAATCTGCCTCTGGTGACACCGATGGGAAGAGGATTTAATCTGCTGAACGCGGTCTCCTTAGAGATCGACGTCTTTCATATTAGTAAAAGTACGTTCAGAAGGCAAATACTCTTAATTCTGGAGAGTATCCTGTCTTCCTAATGTCGAACCATCTCTCATGCGTTTCTGGTAATATACTATACACAATATATTATTTTACCTGTTTTCAATAGATGCCTTAAAAATAATTTTATAATGTCTATTTATTATTATAAATAATCTGATTTGATTTGATTTAATTTGCTTTGAAATATTGCTTCTGAAGCAGATTGAGAAAACAAAAGAAAAAATATTTATATTGTAAAATGTTTTCTGTTAATTGAACAAATTACATACCTATGTTAGCTTAACAGTAATAACCAAGTTAAAGTTTATTATCGACTGCACAATGTAGTTCATATTTATTCAAACAAAAACACAATGGATTTTTTTACTACAGCTTAGCTTGTACAACTCTTGAGCATATAAGCACTTTGTAATTACACAATAATTATTCTCAATTGTTCAATCATGGGAAACCTGGATTCCAGATAACATACAAGATACGATTCTTTCACTAGGAACTTTCTTCATTTTCTAGCAAATTATACACAAAGGTACAACAAAAGTGTGTCTTATCTCTGGAAAGATGCGAGATCACCCGCTCTATGCATATTAAGTGTATAATCATATCCTGCACTTTGCTAAAAAAAACAATGATGCTAATCTCTTTCTTAAAATTACATGTGCAGGTTTTAATGTTTTCATTAGAATATTCTTACGTGTTTTAAAATCAACTTATTGAACGCTAAGGCATAATCTACAACAAAAAAATAGTACTTATAACAAATAGCCCAGGTTAATTTCTACATTTGAATTATTGTATAGATTTTTAAATTCGTTTTTATATTAGTCTTTCATTGTTTAGTTTTTATTATATTTTAACACCTGAAGATGGAGGTATCCTCCGAAACAATTCGTGTTTTTTAATATTTTCTTAAATATTTTGTGGATTAAACAAAGTTATTTCCTAAGTATGTTTTAAAATCTTCAGTACAATTAAAACTTTTAAGGTAAAATAAGGAAGATTTTTTTGTGTAAAACAGGTCCTTGAACCCAATTACTTTTTACAATTTGTTTAAAATAATAAAATTAAACACTTTTTCACTTAGTATAAACCACTTCATTTGAGTTAGTAGCGCCAACCGGTTTCACTCTGTTGCGAGTTTCCTCAGGGCTATACGCAAACTGACATTTGTGTATAGCCTTGAGGAAGCTCGCTACAGAATGAAACCGTTTGGCGCTATTTAAATGTAAATGTAAATTAAACAATGTTTAATTTTATTTTTAAATTTGTCAAACCACCAAGTAATAGCTTCGAATGAAAAATTTTAATTTGTTTTTTTAACTATTATTTTGATAACCATGACATGTGATATGTAGATAATCTATCGCCATTTTATTGTCACGTAAATTCTACACCAGACCAAAGACAGTGTGAGACTCACACTGCCTTCACCGGTAATCAAATCCAGCGATCTTCGGTGTAGGAGTCGTAGTTTTTATCACTCCACCACGAAGGTCGTCGAAGAATGTTGAATAAATGCCGTAGAAATCTGAGAAAAGACGATCAATGAAAGTTAATCGATCGGTGGATGTTTCCTGAGTAAAATTATGAAAAGGTTAATAAAATGAATTAGACCGAAGGAAAGAACGAATGGGAGAATTGTAAACTATCTAGCTAACTTACTAACCAACACGACCGCCTTACTGTTATTTTCTGGCATACCTCTCTCGCTTCCTCAACATTCATACATCCTGACATGCGCGCACGTCGATTTCTCCGACTTTTCACGTGGCCGGCATTTAAAATTTGTTTGATTTGATCATGCCACGTTTTCCTCTATCTTTCTATGTTTCTTGTTCCGTTTACATCATTAACAAATACTTTACATGTATTTAAACCAAATTAATGACCCTTTCATTATTTTACTAACTTCTTATAGCAGACACTCTTATCCACATCCGTTTCAATCTGCATTTATTTTACTTTTTTAGTTCTATGCTTCACATTCATACATAAGGGTCAGCACAAGAACACCATTGTGAACAGCTGTTTTTCAAAAAAAATTATTTGCCTTTACAACTTTCAGCGCACCGTTTACTTTGTTGCCTGCCTCAACCCTTCTTTCAATATTCCTCGCTACTCGCCTATCCAACATACATAAAAACATTCTTCCTTAACTGTAAACATTCTTAGAAAATTGAAAAAAACTTTGTTTATTTTCCACAAAATATTTAAAAATATTAAAAAAAACACGACATGTTTCGGAGGATACCCCATCTTCAATAACAATTAGGACTAGTTAATTTTAAATTTTAAATTTTTGTATCAAATTTTAAATGCGTTTTTTAAGTTCGTTTTTCTTTATTTAGTTTTTATCATATATTTACACCTGAAGATGGTGGTATCCTCCGAAACACGTCGTGTTTTTTTAATATTTTTAAATATTTTGTGGAAAATAAACAAAGTTTTTTCAATTTCCTAAGTATATTACCAAGGAAATCCACAAAGTGTTAATGCATTAGCTTGCAATAAGTTGTAGGTAAACATTATTCCTAAATAAATTACAAGAATTGTAAAAAAGCTATATTTGAAAGCCAATGAATTGGTTATAAGGATAATGCAATAGATTAATCAGACATGTGAATCAGTGTGAGCACGTAAACCACCTATAACAACTAGACGTGAAGCCTGTGGTACAGGCATATAAGGAAAACTACCAAGCGTCACCGTATTCACCTGAGTTCGTATTTTGAACCTCCGTATTATGCAGTTCAATGCAACGTTTCGTGGACACAAAATATAGAAATGTCTCAATATAATATTGTCATAAATAATTCATGAGATCGTAAAAATGCATCGCCAATACGGTATGGGAATTCAGAAAATGCCATTCGGAAATCATTCCGCTGTGAACTTACTGAAAAAATCATGAATTGTAAGCGTCTACATATTGAATAAGTAGGGCTGACGCAACCAAACACGTAATAAATCATCGGTTTATTTGTATTCTATTTTCATAAAATATATATTGTAAGGGACGACGTAGTCCTGGCCGAATGCATACGTCATGGCTGCGCAATATCAAATATTAGACCGAAACTAGAAGCGTAGGGGAGTTGACAGAGAAGCAAGCCTTCACAGAAGTGATTACTAACGTCGCGCGTCGGGGAGACCTGATATGATACATAAATGAGATATTATACTTCTTATAAAAATGAAAAATATTATGATATTATAGAAATCAAAACTAAAAACACAAGTGCAATAAAATTAACTACATATTCATATATGTATCATAAAAGTTTTTTTTTCTTATTAGATTATGCACATGTTATATTTAACAACATTCATACAAAGCAGTTTCAAATATATTTTTTTTTAAATATTATCAAAACATTCGGTAATGCCTTTGAAAAGTGAAATATGCCATTCTCATCTTCTTTCTTCTTTAACAGCCGTTGCCGTCCACTGCTGGACATAGGCCTCCCCCATACTTCTCCATGTATGACATGCCATCCTCATAAATTATAATAAATTTTCTAGAAAACTGACGCATTAATTATTTTATATTAATTATTTTACATTAAAAAATATCACAACTTAGTTATAGTAAGTTCGTATGTCACTTACGTAAATTTATTGCGTTTTATAAAAGCCATTATCACTGTAATATATCAAATTCAGCAAAATCAAAAAAAAAAATTATAAAAAGCGAAAAAAAGACTAAAGTATGATTTATAGAAAAGTATAAATTATAACCATTTATAACCATTGAGCATTTTTTTATTAATCAAAATGCTTGTTTCTAAATATTCATGATGTTATTTGAAATTTCATGGTGGAAGTTAATTGTAAATAATGAAATTAAAAAATAAAATAAAAATTTATTTGTTCTATACTGACTACTCATACGAGTAAGAGATCTCATTTCTGCATTTATTCTACTCTTATCCTTCTTTCTCCTGTTCTATGCTTCACATCCATACATAAGTGTGAGCACAAGAACACCATTGTGCACTGCCATCTTAGATTTTTTTCAAAATTTTTTATTTGCGATGATAACTTTATCCCCGCCATTTATTTTGTTACCTGCTCCAACCCCTCTTTCAATATCTCTATCTACTGAAAATTCAATGAATATTCAGTTTAAATTCACTCAGCTTTATGGCTTCGACCGGTTTCGACAATTCTCTGCCAAAACTAGTCTTAATACAGGTATACTATAGAGAATTTTTTTATTGAGGGTAACAAACAGCAAATACAGTATATGAATATAAACACACAGAGACAACAAAACAAGGCCAATTACATGCTACCACAAATATTATATAACAACTGACATAAGGTTAAATATATAAAAAGAATAAAGTAACACTTTGATAAGTTAAAGAGAAAACTAGTAGTACTAGTAATAATGAATAATTAAAGATGTAATATAATTTTAAAATGTAAAAAAAAGAAAAAGACAAGAAAAGAAAAAGTAGAGTAACTAGTTTCATTCGCCCCGAAGGGTTGCTCCAACCATTTTTGTAAAATCACTTTCATTAATATGGAACACATTGATGTTATTAAAGCACTTATTGTACATGTCGCACGTCCGGTACACCGCCGCACTCTGAGCGTAGTTAGTCCGATAAGCAGGAAGGTGAAATATTTGGTTCGCAGTGTGTCTTGTGCGAAGCATAGGGGGTTTTGAAGCGAATTGTTTAATTATAATTTTTATTTTCATTTGCTAATGTTTCCACTTATGTGAATTAATTTATCTCGAATATATTGTAGTGTGCATCGAGACAGGCAACCCTGCTGACTTCGGGTACAGTCATACACCGTTCGGCTGCTGTAGGATGAGTAATGTAAGGCACGCGATCTGAATACTTTATAGGAATACTTACATTGTCACATATGCAGTACGCTTGCAGCCAAAATTACGTTGTCGATCAGGTTTTTTTTTTTAATTTCTACATTGTTGAAAATTATTTTAAACAATAGCCGCTGACATAACGGTTACAGTTAACTGTTCCAAAAATAGTTGAATGCTCCCATAATTTATTATTTATTTTACGCGTCCTTGCAGTTATTTTTATTTTTATAAATTTTCAAAATTTCTAACTAAATATTTAAAATTGAGTATTTTTTCACGTACAATAGTTTGCCCACAATTGACATGATTCGAATAACCTCTGATATTTTTTTTTCTTTAATCAGCATTCTCTTCTTTATTCTCTTTATTCTCTTCTTTATTCTCTTTATTCTCTTCCTCCTGCAGTCATACACGCACGTCGATTCTTTCGACTTCAAACATGGACGATCTTTAAATTTGATTAATTTGATCATGTCATGTTTTCCTCGGTATTACTTGCCTCCGCACTCCATTTATATCGTTAACATATAATTTCTTGAGCATTATTGGACAATGATATAAAATTCAATATAATAATTAGCGAGAATGAAAACGTCTGTTTCATAGAAAATTCGATGACATACTAAATTTTTAAGATACAATAAACAAATCACTTATAAATATTTACGAATGTTCAAAAAAAAAATTTTGCAATACAATAAAACTTCTATAAAAAAGACTTTTTCATTTATAATAAATATTCCACATTTTCTTTGAAAAGTTGCCATTTTGATATATTATACTGTTTAAATTTGGAGCAAGTAGTTGAGTTTGTGTATTTAGGTAGTATGTTTACAAGAGATGGGAGGGTGGAGAGGGATATTAAAAGAAGGGTTGGGGCAGGCAACAAAGTGAATGGTGCACTTAAAGTTGTCATCGCAAACAAAAACCTATCCAAAAAAGCTAGAATGGCAGTGCACAATGGTGTTCTTCTACCGACCCTTATGTATGGAAGCGAAGCATGGAACTGGCAAAGGAAGGATAAAAGTAGAATAAATGCAGTAGAAATGAGATCTCTTAGACGAATGTGTGGATATTCTGTGTATGATAGAGTGTCGAATGAAAATGTAAGAAGTGAATGCGGTGCGAATGATGGTGTCATGAACAAAATAATGAAAGGATCATTAAGATGGTTTGGACATATGGAAAGAATGAATGAAGAAAGAATGGTAAAAAATTATTTGTTAATGATGTAAATGGAACCAGAAATAGAGGAAGACCGAGGAAAACGTGGCACGATCAAATAAATCAAATATTGAATGTCGGCCATGTGAGGAGTCAGAGAAATCGACGCGTGCATGACACGATGTATGAATGTTGAGGAAGCGAGAGAAATATGTCAGGAAAGAAAGGTGTGGCAGTCCATTCTTTCTGCCTACCCCTTCGGGGAGACGGCGTGATGGTTAGTTAGTTAGTTAGCTAGTTAAATTTTGA
>JAHDVF020000298.1:0-217199 GCA_022606425.2 Lepidostoma basale | reverse complement strand
AATCGACGCGCGTGCATGACACGATGTATGAATGTTGAGGAAGCGAGAGAAATATGTCAGGAAAGAAAAGTGTGGCAGTCCATTATTTATGCCTACCCCTTCGGGGATGCGGCGTGATGGTTAGTTAGTTAGTTAGTTAGTTGATAATGCCTTGACAAAGTGAATTTGTAACTCCCGTGAATTGTTCCCACAAAATATTTTGTGTATTCGGATAATGATTAACAAGTTTCTTTTTTAATATTAATGAAATCGTATTTTTTTTAGAAGTTTCATTATTGTTTATAGTTGTGACGTATTTTGCCTAGATAGCGCATTTTCCAAATTATGTTAATGCCTAAACCAGGCGAAATTGTGACTCTCATTAAATGTAATAAAACGATTAGAAAAAAGTCTAAGTTATTAAATAACCAATGTGGAAGTTTAAATCATTGGATTTTGTTTTTATTTAAATAAGAATACACGATTTATTAACATAACTGAATAAAGGAAAAGCTTCTTGAAACGGCACAAGTCAGCAAAACCTTCTACCACAATGGCTAGAGAAATATAAGAGAACCCTTCTAACACCATCATTTCGAGACTAGCTAGCCATGATCACGAAGAAGAATAACAAAACACTTAGTTGTTGAGAACGATTTCGCAGAAGAACTTTCAAATCTAATTTAACGAGCATTGTTACGAGTATGTTCATAACCTTTTTTACGTTTCATTAATATCTATTCATCTTGAAAGATCTGGCATACATATTTTGTATTAAACCATATAAAGGAAAATCGGGGTTATTTTTGTATATTTTAAAATATTAACCATCCAAACAATAATACAAAATATGGCTGCAAACATTTTATAAATAAAATTCTCCGTATACATAATTGTTTAATTTTAAATGTATTACATCAGTAATGCAGACTTATTTATGGTTTCTTGAACAATGAAATTAAACTCCATATAAAATAATTAATGCGAATGGAAAAGTTTGTGGATGAGATTGAAATAGATTTTGGAGGGACCTTGTAGCCAGAATGGAGAGTGATAGACTCGCATATACAACCGTTTAGGAAATCCCCTATGGACACCATCCACCTTGAAGACCACCTAAGAGATGGAGGTACAGTTAGGCAGCATCGTGATTTTTGTGTCGCAGATCATCAGATGTATTAAAAGAAATAGAGAAAAAGAAAGAGTAAATGCTTAATTTCTAGAAATTTTATTTTAATTTACGGGAATGACATCACCTTGCTAAGATGGCAGTGCATAATGGTGTTCTTGTTCCGACCCTTATGTATGGAAGTGAGGCATGGAACTGGCAAAAGAAGGATGAAAGTAGAATAAATGCAGTAGAAATGAGGTCTCTAAGACGAATGTGTTGTAAATCTGTATTTGATAGAGTGTCAAGTGCAAATATAAGAAGTGAATGCGGTTCGAATGAAAGTGTTATGAACAAAATAATGAAAAGGTCGTTAAGATGGTTTGGACACATGGAAAGAATGAGTAAAGACAGAATGGGGAAGAAGTTATATGTTAACAACGTGAACGGAGCTATGGTAGAAATAGAGTAAGACCGAGGAAAACGTAGCACGATCAAATTAATCAAATATTAAATGTCGGTCACACGAGGAGTCGGAGAAATCGACGTGCGTACATGACAAGATGTATAAATGTTGAGGAACCGAGAGAAGTATGTCAGGACAGAACAGTGCGGCGTTCCATTATTTCTGCCTACCCTTCTGGGGAGACAGCGTAATGGTTAGTTAGTTAGTTAGTTTTAAATCACCTTGCTAAAGCCTTGTCTCGTTATTTTATAATGCCTAAGCAAGAAGAAACGTGTCACTCTCATAAAACATATAAATTCTTGAAAACAGATATTTTTTATTTGTAATAATTATATAAGCCGTCAGTGGAAGCTTAATATTATTTTTGTATGGTAAGCTTACTTATATGAAGGCCTTACGCCTTCCTTTACAAGGGTGTATTTTATACTAGCTTAATTCGACGGTGACGCATTTAGCCCCAAAATTCACTTAAGAAATTTAAAAAGCAAGTATGGGTTTTGTGTGTGCTCTCGATTGATACACGTTCTATCGAAACCTTAATCCAATGATCGGGCTCCTTTTTGTAGCTTTTCCGTGGCAAGGGCATTACAAAAATTGTCACGTATTTCGGATAGGGTAATAAATTTAATAGGGATAATATTTCACTAACGGAAACTTAGTTTGCGTCGACGTTTTTTTTTGCTGGTCACAAAGAACTAAAGGTTTTTTCGTATTACCAAGGTCTTTTGAAGATGATATCGAATGGCGCGTTTGATTAAGCGGTTTACCTTTAAAAGAAATGCCAGACACTAGATACTTTCAGGTTATATCTTATGAATAAGAAAATTATTTTTATAAGGAAAGAAGAGAAATAGTAGGTGGCACTGTGTCCTTTGTGTTAAATAACAAACTTGCGACAAAAAAAATATTCTAAGTTTGAATTGTTAGTATCACTTTAAAATATTAATTTGAATGTAGATTTTATTCGATTTTTATTTTCAGTACAAATAATTTTACCTTATACCAACCGGTTTGATACCAACTGTATTTTTCAGAACATTAGTAGCGTTTAAGAGTACAATAAAATTATTTAGCAAATAAGCACTTTACAGCTTTATATCATACATACACAAAATAACATCATGGTCATGCAAGTGAAATGTTTTCGGAATAATATAAAATCATTGTTTTTTATTATAAGTATTTCAATTAAACCTTTAAGCTATAACATTTTATTAATAATTCTATTATATTTATAACTTAAACTGTTAAATTAAATAACTTTGTTTTTGTATCACAATTTTATTTTATTTTACGCGACATTATATTATTTTATTACAACATTTTACACTTACATTTTTACTATTATATTATTACAACACTTTATTTCACATAACATAGACATGTTTCAGTGAAAAAATAACCTTTATCTTCTTCTTTTGATAGATCAGACAATCTGTTACATAGAAATCATGGCTCGTCGGATGATGAGGTCCAGCTGTCCTTCCATCTCTTAGGCGGTCTTCCAGGTGGACGGTTTCCGGAAGGGATTTCATAAGCGGCTGTATATACGAGTCTGTTACCATCTATTTGGACTACGAGGTCCCTCCAGTATCTTCTTCTGGATCTACTCCACTGAAAGATAACCTCTATTTCACAAGTTTTTCTAATGCCTACGTTGCGGACACGATCTCGGAGAGTTTTTATTATAACCTTTATCAATGTAAACAATTTAAAATTGTGTATATTGATAAAGGTTATGCTATATATAGACCTTTTCTATTTTTCTCCACTCGTCCCTGTCTTGTCCGTTCCGCATCCAGTTCATTCCAGCTATTCGGATCATGTCATCAGTCCATCTTTTAGGCTTCCTGACTCTCTATTTCTTTATTCTTCTAGACCTTCATTGAAGTATACTGGATGTCATCTGAAACCACCTTTTCTGTCTACATATCCAGCCCATGGCCACTTCAATATAGGACCAAGAGTCCACTAACAATAAATCCTTCGCTAGTGCAATGCACTAATTAACATCCCCTGTAATTTGAATTAAAAAAGTGGTGGCATTTACGTAACAAGGTCTGCTCAGGGTCACCCGTCTCCGCCTCACAGTACATACACCTCTCTTTCTTTTCAATAATTAAAATATCAATTTATATATACACATTATTTGAATCAATCTAATTTAATAAAGAATAAAAAAACAATCTTAATAGATGACGCTAGTGTAGAGTGAACTTAAAAATATAAAGATAAGCCTGGGATTCTAGCATTTATACAAGTTCCAAAATTTTGTCAGACGTGATGATCATAAGAAGAGCGGAATGGGGAATGTTGTTAAACATAAAGCGATCACTCAACCCAACCAATGACAGGTCATAAGTCCTGTAAGCGCCTCGGCCACCATATTCTGTTCCCAAAAAAAAAACAATTTACATCTTCGTCTCTATTGAGATACAATTAATCCTTATAAAATAATTATTTATCCGCAATGGGTTAAATCCAGTATTTGTCTACAAGAATTTGTATACATTCAAAATGTTGTAAAAAATAATATCCTATCTTTATCTGTTCAGTAACGAATTAATGAATTAAAAGGGGGGAAAGTGTTTCTTGACATAAACTGTTTAGGGTTATAACATAAAATTTTGTGACATTAATTATTAATTTGATGTAGTCGTTCCATATACATGTTCACACCGTAAAGTAATGTTGGACACACCATAATATTCCACAAGTCTTTCACTGAGTACTCCCTGCAAGTAGACTTCCAAAATACTTTTGCAACGTCATAACCTGCACATGTCGAGTTGCAACAGGTGTGTTTTCATAGTGAAAGGCCTTTGTGGATCCTTCGATTAAGGATGTTGGTTTTTTAAACAAATATTTTAGTAATAAAATATTTGTTTCAAAAACTAACATACTTAAGGTAGTTTGGTAACTTAAGCCGATTTTCATGTCTTTTGTGGAGGGCGTTTTTTTGTAGGAAAATAAAGATGAATCGTTTTGGAAATTTAGGATGTTTTTATTTACATATTATACAAAAAATAAAAATCTTGAAAAAATTTAATAGTTTATTATTATTATTAGGTCCTCATATATGAAATTGGCGTTTTGTATGGGAGGAACATAAAGTTGATTTTTTTTAAATATAATAAATTTATTTAATCAAAGTATGTACCATTGCTATCTATGCACTTTTGCCATCTCATAGGTAGTTCATCGATCCCTTAACTAAAAAAAACATTCGGACGGGAATCAATAAAATCTTTGAAGTCGGTTTGGACTGCCCCTTCGGAGTTGAATTTTTTCCCTTGCAAGAAGTTATCCAAATTTCGAAAAAAATAGTAATCTGTTGGGGCAAGGTCCGGAGAGTACGTTGGATGTCTTAGACATTCCGATTGAAGCTCTTCTAATTTGGTAGCCGTCTGTTGTGCAGTGTGTGGTCTAGCGTTATCATGAAGCAGCAGTGGCCTAGAGCGATTAACCAGCCTCGGTTGTTTAGCAGCTAGCTTTTCCATCATGGTTTGCAGTTGCTGACAATAGACATCTGCCGTAATCGTCTGGCCAAATTTAAGAAAACTGTAGTAAACGACACCAGCACTAGTCCACCAAACGCTCACAAGTAACTTTTTTGGAGTCAATTTTCGCTTGGGGCATGGTTTGGCTGGTTCGGCAGGGTTCAGTTATTGCGATGAGCGCTTCCGATTATCATACAGGATCCACTTTTCATCACAGGTAATGATTCGATTCAAAATCCCTTCATTATTGTGCCGGTTGAGTAATGCAATGCTGCAGTCAACGCGCGTTTGTTGATTTGCTTCACTCAATTCGTGAGGTACCCACCTTTCAAGCTTTTTCACCTTCCCAATTTGCTTCAAGTGGATTAAAACAGTTTTATCACTAACACCGCAGCCTGCAGCTAACTCGGACGTGGTTTGCGATGGATCCGCTTCCACAATAGCCTTCAATTCTTCATTATCAACTTTGGTCTCCGGCCGTCCACGGGGCTTGTTCTGCAGGTCGAAATTTCCAGAACGAAAACGTTGGAACCAAAAACGCACTGTGTTTTCTTTTGCGGCACCGTCGCCATACACATCATTAATCCTTCGAGCCGTTTCTGCAGCACTGGTGCCACGATGGAACTCGTACTCGTAAATAACGCGATATTTCAAGTTTTCCATTTTGTAAACTGAGTGACGCAAAGAAAAAAAACAATTGAAGAAAAAACAAATTAATTATAATTTTCAAAACACAAATACTTGAGTAAATAGCTGTATAAATTTAAATTTGGAATTCTTAACCAAAGAGAAGATATTTGAGATCAAAGTTGTCAGTACGGCAAAACGCCAATTTCATATGTAAGGACCTAATATTATTATTAATCGAAGTTGGCACCTCGAAAAAAAGTGATTTTGGTCTGGGTGATTTTGGCCTCTTAATGTTATCTGAAATCAAAAATTCTTAAAAATTCTTAATCTAAAGACAAATCATTGTCGCCGGAACTACCGAGACATTTTTTCACCCTAACATTTTATTTTACAGCCCCTTCTTTGCTGACATTTTTTTTCAAAATCCTCCATTTTGTTATTTATTCATGAAATTTAACTTCTGTAGTTCCGACCAGAATGACATGCCTTTAGATTAAGAATTTTCAAGAATTTTTGATTTCAGATAACATCAAGAGCCAAAATCACCCGGGCCACCCACGTGCTTTTTTTCGAGGTGCCAACCTTCGATTAATAATAATAAACTATTAAATTTAAACGCCCTCCAAAAAAGACATGAAAATCGGCTTAAGTTACCAGACTACTACCTTAATCGAAGGGTCCACAAGGGCCTTTCACTATGAAAACACACCTGTTGCAACTCGACATGTGCAGGTTATGACGTTGCAAAAGTATTTTGGAAGTCTACTTGCAGGGAGTACTCAGTGAAAGACTTGTGGAATATTATGTCATATATAAATTGATATTTTAACAATTGTTATTATAGGGAATTTAAACACATAGTAAAATAATCATATTATCGGTTTATTTTAATTGATAAGAAATATACTGGAACAAATTTATTTAACTGATTAAAAATATTAAACCATGTGAACGATTTTAATAATATTAAACCATGTGAACATTTACACGAAAACAAATTAAAGTTTATGAAGAAATTTAAATTTGAAAAAAAACTCTTCTTTCTTATGGAAACGATTATCTTTCTATGTCTAAAATAAGCGAAATTCTTGAAAACAAACAGACTTTGTGATAAAATTGTGACTTTTTAAAGGGTTGAGTTTTCAACTATTTCTTTAAAAACTTATTTTCAGAAATAATCTCACTGGAATTCGACCTCTCTCTCGCATTTCTTCGGGAATTTTTTTTTAGCCTCTCTTTTTCCAAGTACTTTAATATGGCATGAGTATATTATTAATATTTTGTGCGCAATGCTATTGAAAAATTCTTCAGTTTATTTCAGTAATGGCCGTATATGGCAAAATATATATTGACCCAAACTATTTATATTTGAATGGTTCGAGTGATGTGGGCACTAAGTACAAAAAATACTTAAGTTTAATATAATACATGTGATATAAAAAAAATCTGAGTACTTCATTTTTTTAATTCCCTGTTTTTACTTCAACCATTGATTTTAACTCCACTAAAATAAAGTTAAAAGTTTTCATACTACTTTAAAAATAAGTTCTTGCAATTGCTTGTGTAAAGACTCTTGTCTTGTTTAGAGATATAACCCTCATTATATAAATTAAAACGCAATCATTAATATTAGTATTATAAATTCATCACACTTCTTTGAGAAAATAACTTTAATTTTATATATGGTACTTGAAAAATCTGTGTATGATAGAGTGACTAATGCAAGTATAAGAAGTGAATGTGGTGCGAATGAAAGTGTTACGAACAAAATATGGAAAGGGTCATTAAATTGGTTTGGACACATTAAAAGAATGAGTGAAGACAGAATGGTAAAGAAGGTATATGTGAACGGAGCTAGAAATAGAGGAAGGCCGAGGAAAACGTGGCACGATCAAATCAATCAAATATTGAATGTCGGTCACGTGAGAAGTCTGAGAAATCGACGTGCGGGCATGACAAGATGTATGAATGTAGAGGAAGCGAGAGAAGTATGTCAGGACAGAACAGTGTGGCGTTCCATTCTTTCTGCCTACCCCTCCGGGAAGACGGCCTGATGGTTAGTTAGTTAATTAGTTAGTTTAGAAAAATTATATAACACTCATCACTTAAATTTAATATTCCTTAAAGTAGAAAGTTTTTATCATTAAAAAATAAAGAAAAAAAATTATCAAAAAAGTATTGATACAGATTTTTTTTTAAATAAAATAAAACTACACTTTTAGTGATTTGTATTAACACCACTTTATTTGGTAACACCAACCGGTTTCGCTCCCGCCGGAGCTTCGTCAGGGTGAGAAAGTAAAAAAAAAGATTTTACTTAATAATGTCATACCACAAATTAAGTACTTCATACGAAAGTAATTTTTTTTTTTGTAAAAAATCTTTTTAGGATGTATGTTTACTTAAAATCCACCGATATTTGTGTTTTCGACCGGTTTCGGGAGCTCGCTGCCATATTCTGGGCAGATTTAACCAGAAGATGCCAGATTTTTAATGAACTTCTACCACTAAATTTCAAATAAAAATATGTGTATTTTTTAAGTAGGTATAGTTTGAAAATGCTAATCAATCAAAATTAAATAAAAGAATTATAGTGCAAATAGGCAAAATGAACAAATGGATGAGTGAAAATGTTTTTCTTAGATTTGATATTTGAATAAATGGTTCGTGAAATCGTCGAAAACGAAGAAAAAACACGCTCAATCGAATTCTAAAAGTAAGCCTTTTTTAAAATCGAAACAATCGACATGCTCGAAGGTCATCACTATGTTTCACACCATCCTTGTTGATTCTACTGTCCAGCGTTTGAAAATCATCAATGCTGTCTGAAATGATAATGGTACCTTATATTACTGAAGCGTACACTATTAATTTTAACTATACTATACGAGTATATGTTCGTTTTTATTAAAATAGCATTTTGAATTAGTAGAAACGAGTCAATTATTAATTATATTATGAATTCTTTACAAACTTCGTGTTTTCAACTCAGTGTACTGAATAATTGATATATCTTACTATATTTATGACAAAGCGTCTTTATTCTTTACGTAATTGTGTATGCAGCACGCAATCCTTGAACTAAATCGATCTCACGATATAAGATTTTGCGTGTTTAATGAAACTCCTAAGAAGGGTAAAATATACTTACCCTTCTTAAATAATTAAACTATATTACAAAAACCTTTCATTAACAAAGATATTTTTAACTTAAACACTTCTTTTTTACTGTCAAATCAGATATTCTCAGAAGTATATCTTCTATATTTTGGTTATACATGGCATAAAACAATTCAGTATTCTTGTTATTTGTAAGGCTTATATATGATACGATATTTGTTTGACTTATACGGTATACAAAATGATAGCAACCCCTAACCATTATAATTTCATAATATGAATATATATAATATAAACCTAACAATCATTGATATAGGTACTAGAAGGTGGTAGCGACCTGCCGAAACCGGTCGAAGCCATAAATATATATTTGGAATTTAACTAAATATTATATGTATTTAATCAAATACATTTATTTTTTTTATATTCGTTAGTTTTAGAGTCTTTTATCGGTTATATTATGTCTTTCATTGTTCCTGTAATTATTACGATTTATTATAATAATTACCCCACTTTAAGTCAAATTGCAGACTCTCATCTATAACCTTGCGTCTATACTTCGGTTCTTATAAACCATGTAAGAGAGATAGAAGGGGATACAAGAGATGAAAGTAAAACCTAATTACAACTCCACCCTTTGTGACTAATTGCATTAGGAATATAAGGCGACACGGAGAAAATAAATAATGTCAAACCTCCCTTCAAACTGGCTGCTTTTACTAAATGAAAAGTAGTCGCTCTTGTCACATACAAAGTACAGAAATTTGTTAACTCGTTTCTCAATGAGAAATCATTATTTTAACACGTACATGTTGAAGTAGAAAATCACATATCCGATAAGTGATAAAAAAAACACAAAGTAAGATTCTTCTTCTTCGTTTTCTTCTTCTCGGCGCTACATCCCAGTGTCCTACATCCAGATTTGGCCTTCTCCAAAACAGTCCTCCACTGGCTCCTGTCCCTGGCCATCTGTTTCCATTCTCTACATTCTAATTTCTTCCAGACTTCTTCCACGCAATATTTTTCTTGGCCTCTTTTCTTCTTGGTTTCTTTTTAATGTGTTTTTTACTAATTTAAGGTGTGTTTTATATAATATTTACTTCTGATTTTATTTGATAATAAAGAGATGTCAGGCCGCGCGGGAGATAGTATATGAGGTTAAAAGAATAGATTGAATGTGGTCTGTCATCCTTTTGATTGATGACAAAAAAGGGCTTAATTAAATTAACGTAAGTCCCGGATGGACAAGGAACAGGCCTAGATAGTGCAGCGAGACTGACGAAAGGGCGTCGCTGCGTCCTATAACAGTCTCGGGTGGTGGTGGGAACCTCATATGGTCTCTTCTCGGGACCCATCTGGACAGCATTTTCGGTCCTCTACCCTCTGGCATTCTGTCTATATGGCTAAAGAAAGTTAATTATTTACAAAGTATCATAGTGTTCACATAGTTTTTTTTTAAATAAGTTTGTTAATTATTTTTTAATATTTAATTTACATTCTATATATATTGAGTTATACACGGTAATTAATTATTTTGGCAGAAATATTATGGTACTTCTACGTTACATAACTGTCTAATTTGAAACACTATTTTCTATCACAATTTATTTATTTTATACTTTATAAAACAGCTGTTTCTTATTGCTGTTTCATCAACCAATATCGGCATCATCAGATGTTACAATCATTTGGTTGATTATTACATCAATACACAAGGATTTGTACTAGAATAAAGCATTGATATCCTTAATTCAATCGGTATATTTTTAATAGCAGTTATGATTTTATCGATTTTCTGCCGAAACCGGAAAACATTTTATCCTTAATATAATCGATATATTTTAAATAGCAGTTATGATTTTATCGTTTTTCTGCTGAAACCGGCGAACGTTTTTTTTTCAGTATACTTGCTTTAACAGTTATTACGTTTTTTAAACGCACAAATATTTGGTTTTCGAGATTTAAATATTTTTAGAGAGTGACATATTTCGCCTTAATGTTTGATAATGCTTCATGAAAACAAGCATTTTTTTTTATTTAGTTCTGTTTTGACAAAACGAATCAATAACATGAACCAATAACTCATTGGTTAGGTTATTGTTTTTTGATAAATGATTTAAAACTCCACATTAAATAATTAATACGAATGAAAACGTCAGTTAACTAGAAGTTTTAAATTTAAATTTGTTTTGGCCGAAACACTATGATACTTCAATATTATTACTGTTAAAATTTAAAACTCTGTTATATACTCGTATCACAATTTCTTTTATTTGCGGAGTTTCGCGACAGCTGTTTAGCTAACCGGTATTGGTGATGGATGATGTGTGTGGTGTTTTAAATTTCAACAGTACTAGAAGTTTTATTATATTTTATGGGAATGACATGTTTCGCCCTTCTAAGGCATTTTCAAATGTCCGAATGTTTACATTTGATAATGCCTTAGAAGTAAATTAAACTTCTAGGACACTGACGTTTTCATTCGTATTAATTATTAGTTAGTGATTTGATATATGCATAATTGAAGGAAAATAGACACCGAAAGCAAAAAAAAAAAAAAATTAAAAGCGTGAAGTTTCGTTCTTAATTGGGTATAAAACGAAATTGCATACCTATTTCACTTCAACTATTCAAATATGTTAATTTTAAAATTAATAGTATGTTATAAAATTACCAAAGGATATGTGCTGAATGGATGTATCATTCATTGTTCCAGGATTTACCATGTACACGACATGCGTGATTTGGCTCGCATTCGTCCCATTGTACTTCGGAACCGGAAACCACGTGCCTCTCCGCATCACAAGCATGTCTGTCACAATCTCCCTGAGTGCCAGCGTCACAGTGGCTTGTCTTTTCTCCCCGAAGGTAATCACTCTAACCAATTCCTTAAACCACCGCATCTTACAATGTCTAAGAAGTATAACTCATTTACTGTTTCTCAAACAATGGCGTGAAGATCCATATCAAATGATAAATACGAATAAAACACATGTTTTCCAGAAGGTTCATGGTATTTTATGGTATTGACATGATTCCGTTCACAATGGAGTTCTGGTCCCAACCCTTATGTATGGAAGCGTAGCATTGAACTGGCAGAAGAAGGATGAGAGCAGCAATAATGCGGTAGAGATGAGGTCCCTAAGACGTATGTATGGTAGAACAATATACGACAGAATCTCAAATGCTGATGTAAGAAAGGAATATAGAGCGAAAGAATGGTATCATGAACAAAATTATGAAAGGATCGCTGCGTCGGTTCGGATATATGAAGCGCATGGATGGAGAAAGAATGGAAGAAAGTATACGTTAATGATAGAAATGGAGTACGGATTCGAGGCAGACCGATGAAAACATGGCATAACCAAATTGGTCAAATTTTAAAGGTTGGTTGATGAATGTGGAGGAAGCTAAAGAGGTGTGCCAGGATAGAGTTGTGTGACGGTCCATTTTCTCTGCCTACCCCTACGGGGAAACGGCGCGATGGTTTGTTGTTGTTGTTGTTGTTGTAGTTGACATAACTCGCTTTATTAATATAATACATTTGATAGCGCCATAAAAAGGCGAAACATGTCTTTCCCATATTAAAATATATTATTATAATAAAACGTATATAAAACGGACGTATTTGAATGTATTAATGTTGTATAACTCCATATTCATTGATTAATATGAATGGAAAAGTCCATTTTCTAGAAGTTTCATTATACTTCTTGTATATGACACGGCTGTCTCTCTAAGGCATTATCAAATGTGACATTTGATAATGCCTTCGACAGGTGAAACATGTCATTCTAATAAAATATAATAAAACTTCTAGAACACAGACGTATCGTATTAATTAATTCCTTCAGACCTGAAATATTGTTATTGGTCTTTTATCAACTTTGACAACTGTCGCAACAAAACTGATAATAAATTCGATTGTTGATAAAAAATATATATTAAAGATTGTTTATATAATATAATCTAAATCATAAACTTTTGTTTCATGCGCGGAAAGATGGCAGAAAGGCAAATTATTTCAAATAACAATATTATAAGGTTTCAAATTTTATGTGCATAATTATGCATAGGAAATCTGAAAGGGTTAAGTAACTTACTAAGAAGCAACACCACATCGCTATTCAGTGCCGCAGTCAACAAGGTGAAAATAACCCTGATGATCGCCAATCTTCGCAGAGGAGACGGCACTTGAAGAGGAAACTTAACTTAACTAACCATTACGTCGTCTCCGTAAAGGGATAAGCAGAAAGAATGGACCGCCACACTATTCATTCCTGGCATACTACTCTTGCTTCATACATAGTGTCATGTACCCACTTCGATTTCTCCAACTCTTCCGAGCTCCATTATATTATGTTTTTTTTTTCTAGTTGTATATAATCCTGATACGGCCAGAGCGCAACGTGCGTCAGTCCATGATGCCTGTGCGCTACTCAGCCATCAACAAGTCCTCGGGCACGGCCAACTCGGGCGTGGGCAGCATGATGGCAGCCGTGGTGGTCACGGCCGCCACGTGCAACCAGAAGGAGAAGCTCGGCAAGCAGATGCAGCCCACCCCAGACCCGGGTAAGATGCCAACTTATATACCAGTTATTTAAAACACCTGATGATGCCAACATAGATTGGTAAAACAGTTGTCGAATCCAGGTAAGATGCTCTGGAAACCTGTATATCAGTTGTTTGTAACACCTGATGATGCCAAAATATGTTGGCGAAACAGCTGTCCAATGCCGGTAAAACGTTCTGTAAACTTTCATATCAGTTGTTTGTAACACCTGATTATGCCAACATAGGTTGACGAAAAAGCTGTCGCCACAATTTCATAGAAATCAAATAAATAATTTGTGATATTTTAAGTGTTCCAAATAAACCTTTATATGCTTGATAAATAATTATTTTATACTGCCGTATATTTGTATACTTCACAACGGTTTGGACCAGTCTGTCGATATCGGCCTGGCGAAATCGATCGCTGTCGAAATAAAGACAAAAGTAGAAGTTGTTTATTAAATTAATATCATAATATTTTGATGACATTAATGTCATCAAGAAATTTGAAGTACAGTTAATCTAAAAAAGGAAAAAATAAATATGACTTACTTTGGGCTTTTTTCTCATTCGTGTCACGCATAGTAATAAAACTTTTGTCTGATATAAAATATTAAAAGAAGAAGTGTATTTTTATTTTAACATATGTGAGCAAATTCAAACATTATTTTCCCCTACCTAATTCAATTTGAATCCCACCCTCACGTAACACTATTAATTAGTACTTTTAGTTCTACTGGGGTAAAATGTTTAAATTGTTGAACCCAGCCCATTAACACAGGAATTATCCAATTAACATCAAAGTAGACCCACGCCACGTTAAGCCCAAACATTTTTAATCCATTGTTAATTGAAAATAACTTTGTAATAATGTAATCAACAAATTAACTTTTCTTTGTATTTATTTAGATATGGAGCTCAACGAGAAAAAGAAAGTCAAGTTAGAAGATAAAGGATCCCAGACTGAAAATTCAATCAATAACTGCACGGGAAATCAAATCATAGGAAACAATTTGCAAGCGCTAACATTCTTGCCTCTTACCGCCTCAAACGATGTTCAAATCATGGCGAAACACCAAAGGAAGAACTCCATTTTATCGGATCTTCCTTCGCCGCAGTCGGCGATAGGAAGAGCGAACAACAACGGAAGCGTCATGTGCTCAGCCGTCAACAAGGTCGTCCAAGCCGTGTCAGGAACGCCAACATCACCGATCAAACCTGTTGAAAGCTGCGAAGAAAAATGTACGCAAGAACCGGTCAAATGTGTATCGTTTATAGACGACGAAGAGTACAAAGTGACTCCAGTCTTGTCCAACAAATC
Source organism: Lepidostoma basale (assembly GCA_022606425.2). Classification (NCBI taxonomy): domain Eukaryota; kingdom Metazoa; phylum Arthropoda; class Insecta; order Trichoptera; family Lepidostomatidae; genus Lepidostoma; species Lepidostoma basale. The sequence goes on along the minus strand of JAHDVF020000298.1, from coordinate 202,521 downwards.
TAGCGTGGCAGTTAACAATAATTTGGATGATAAATCGCAGATGGAGACATCAAATTTAGTTAGCAAAACGTCTGCCTTTCCTATCTCGCCGCAGGTCCTAGGGAATAGTGTGAATAATTTAATATCTAACCCACCCCCTCCATCCAGCGCCATAAGTAACGGCCCTTCGCTGCCTGCGAACTTATCAGATACCTCGGTGAGGGACATCGCGTTATAGCAGAAGAAACAACGTCTCGACAGGCAACAGAGTACGGACGAATCCAGCAGAACCCTAGAGCAAAGATTAAAGAAAAGACTACCAGTCGTTGTTTAGGACGATCATTGTTATAAGTTTGTTTCGCCATTTTATTGAAAGAGCCATTTAATGTTATTTGCTTTACGTTTAAACGTTGTGTTTGTTGAGTAACTAGTTATAATAAATGTGTTAATTGCTTAATCGTTTTATTATCTGTGATCTTGACACTACTAAATTGTTAAGGGTGCGACATTTTTAATTGAAGAGAATTAAATTAAACCTCTAAAATATTAGTATATTATTACAGTCATTTCGTATACTTTTGAAAAGTCGAAGGTGTCCATCATATTCCGATACATATGCATACAGGGAATGTTCTCGTAGAGGTATAAAGTGCTTGTTATCATAATCTTACTAATAAAATATTAACTAAAAGAATATTTACTAAGAAAATATACATCTAAAAAGTTTAGATACTACATAAGTGTTAATATAAAAAATGTTTTTCTCATATAAAATTCTCTTCAATGACGAATTTCAAATATATTTAAATATATGATAAGAAACTTGTATGACCAGAATATTGTACCATACGTAATAAATCAAGAAATAATAGATTTTTGTGTTTATAAGCGTCCTAATGTATTTATATAAATGTTTAGTAAATAAAATAATATTTATAAATAAAGGAATTACATTGTCCGAAAGTATCATTATAACTTTGTAATAGAATGTTTATAGAAAAATGTTAGTATATGAACAAATTATATAATATTTCGTTCATTCCTTAATGAATCTTCGAAACTCTCACCATACGAATATTTAGAAATAACGATAAAATGAATACCTTCAATGCTCATTTTTATATAAACAATCGTTTGACTCAATAATATACGTAATAGTAAATCATACGATAGAATTGATAGAAATATAAAATAAAACAATATTTGAGTTTTGTTTAAAGATGTAGCATTATGTATTGTCGTAAATGTTTACTCTTTTTCTGTGATATTATTATATAATTTATTTAATTTTATATTAATAAAATCCTCACATTTTGTATTTATTGAAAATTTAATCATTTCCACACATGAGTGTAAATAATTTTTTTTTATCAATTAATTTTTTCTACCATATTAAGAAGACTCAATTTTATATGTAAAGAATGCACATATTTTAATTTTAGTGTGTTTACTCACTCGACACATAGAAAAAAACATTAAATAATATAAATGTGTATTTTTTAAGCATTGTGATATTTTATTTTCTATAAGTAAGCGTATAATTTTAAATAATATATTAAATCTCTTTTCATTCATAGTTAAGTCAAAAAATTAATTTTCAAAGATGGTTTTTCTTTTCAAATTTGTAATTCAGTTTAATTGTTAGAATAATTTTTTTTTAATACTTACAAGTATATTTTATCTGTTAATTGTATACATCACAATGAGCCCTTGTGATATTTACAATTTCCAATTTCTTTCTTCGTTATATTGTATATTTTTTATTCTTATCGTTTTTATTGTAATCTGTGTAAATATAATATACTTTAAAATGGTGTGTTATATGTAATGTTGTAAATAGGCTTTTAAGATGTTCTGTGTTATTTAACTATTAATGATACATAAATAAAAAATAGAGTATATAAAAATAAAATAAAATGTGTAAACTATACCAAGATATTGTAAGTTATAAATAATTATTGGATGAAGAGAACGTATAATAAATTCATTACTTATAAAAATTGTATTATATTTATTTTATACCAAAAAAAAAACACAACAGAATTGATTTGGAAGAGAATTAATTATACTTTTTATTTTTCGAAGGTCTGATGACATTCGAAGAATTGCTGGCAATTAGATGCAAAAGGCACAATACAAGAATTCGTGGAGAAGTATGGGGGAGGCCTATGTCCAACAGTGGACGACAACGGCTGTTTAAGTAAAAAGTAAAGTTTTTCCACATTTATGACCCAAAATAAAAGTGAATAAAACAGTTTTATTAATTCTATTCCAAATTTTAGTGTAATTCTACAGCCCTATCATTCAAAAACCAATCTGCCTCTGGTGACACCGGTGTGAGGAGCAGAGGAGTCTGCTAAACGCGGTCTCTTCGGAGATCGACGTCTTTCATATTAGTGAAAGTACGTTCAGAGGACAAATACTCTTGACTTTAGAATGTTTGTTTTCCTTCCTCTGGTCTTCCTAACGTCGAACCATCTCCAATGCTTTCCTGGTATTATGTTGTATTGTTAATAAACTGATTTGATTTGATTTGAAAAACAGATTTGACGCACCCTCTAAATAATAACTATTTATGATTTGATGATTAATTATTATATTGTTTATTTTATATAATCGCTATTTTATGTTGCATCATGACAGCGCGAGCCAAATTGATGTTATAAGTATAAGCTATCATATTGATTTTCATGACATGTGATAGGAAACAAATATCACTATTTTTTGTCATGTGAATTCTTTCCCAGAACAAAGACAGTGTGACAATCACACTGCCATCGCCGGGAATCGAACCAAGGACCTCCGCGATGGCAGTCAAAGCACTTACTACATGGCCACGACGTTCGTCAATATTTATGTGTTATATGATATGTAAGTATTTAAAATGAAAGAGGAATAATAATCAGGTTCGAATGACGTAATATATTATTGCATATTAAGTAAAACTAATAAAATATTTTTCACTATTGATTGTCATGAAATCGTCGATTAAATTGATTTGTAGATATGTATTTTTTTTTAATTATAAAAATTAGGGAGAGGCGGTGAAAAGTTCTCACGAAGATAAAAAAAAGTATCTTAAATCGTTACCGGATATAAAATATGAAAATATCTGAAACATAAAATTATTACAATAAATCAAAAAAGGAGACTTTGTGAAAAACGAATTTGCACTATATTATCAAATAATAAATGTTTGTTAACTGGAAACAAATTTGCGTGAAGCAAAATTTTGTTAACTCTCCTTATATTTCTTATTCAATTTATAATCAGATTGTTTTGGGAAATTTCTAAATAAAGTTCGCCTCTAGTAATTTAATAGTGGTTCCAAACAGGTGGATTATTCATTAAAAATGTTAATTTCAATCAAATTTAATAGAAACTACTTGAAAACTTTTTTTTTTTTAATAATTCATCTTTTGTTTTACAGCAATCCTTATAAATAGTAAATGCTCTTTAAATATATCAAAACAGTTAAATCCTTTCATTCGATAAATAGTTAGGTTCATGATGTTGAGGAAGCGAGAGAAATATGTCAGGAAAGAAAAGTGTGGCAGTCCATTCTTTCTACCTATCCCTTCGGGGAGACGGCGTGATGGTTAGTTAGTTAGTTAGTTAGTTATTTAGGTTTAAAATAGATAAATACGAATGGAAAAGTTTGTTTTCGAGAGGATTTATAATATTTTATGAGAATGACATATTTTGCGCTGCCAAAGCATTATCAAATGTCATAAGAAAACTTATTGAAAACAGATAACGATTTTTTTATGAATTTAAACACTGTTTTTTCCACTTTTGAGTTTATTTTTCTCGACATGTTTCGTAGGCTCACACCTTTATCACGGGGAGAACAATATAAACTAACCAAAATTATTACAAATTGAGTGCAAGAACCTTGAAATATATATAACATGTGTTATTAAACTTGGCGAATACCAGGGACATAACAATGGGTTAAATTTAAATAAAAATTATGTGGATGTTTTGAGTTGAGGGTGTTTTATTGCTCTAAGGCTATTGATTTAGCAAGGGGATAGTTTATATTTTATGACAAAACAAACCGACATTGACAGAAGTTGAAAAACACTTTTACACAATAGAAATTTTAAAATTTTGTCTATTTTTATGTCCCTGGAATTCGCCAAGTTAACTAGCATATGTTATACGAGTAAAACATATGTTTCTAGGTTCTTGAACTCAGTTTGTAATAAGTTTGTTTATTTTATATCGTTCTCCCAATGTTGTAAGCCTTTGAAACATGTCGAGTAAAATGAACTCAAAAGTGAAAATAACAGTGTTTTAATTCATAAAAAAGCGTCATTATTGAATTCTACAGTGTTATCGCATGAAATTTATCTAAAATTAAAAAAACGTATTTTTATTGGTATTAATTATTAAATTTAGAGTTTAACATCGTTATTCAAGAAACAATAAAATAAAAAATATAATTCAAAGTCAATAAAACTTTATCAGATCAAATTTATATTTCTTAATACTTTTAATATTTCAGGCATGTAGACTGTATTTGGAAATAACAGTTAAAATATGTTTTCCTCGGAAACGCTTTATTTTGAATACTGAAATCCTTTTCTGATTTGTATAACGTAATAAGTAGACTTGTTTTAGGTAATACTTTACTGTATTCTGAGGTTGTTGTCAATAGTAGTCTACTCCTTTAACTCGTGTATATAAATAGCAGCGCGTTTAATGTTTCGCTTCATTTGATAATGGCAAAACTTGTCATTCACATAAAATATAATAAAATTTCTAGAAAACAAACGTTTTCATTCGTATTAATTATAAACTAAAGGCCACCACTTAACAAATGTTTTCCTATACCTTATAATATATAACTTACCATCATGCCATCTCCCCAAAGTGGTAGGCAGAACGAATAGATCACCACACCGTTGTTTCCTGACATGCTTATCTCGCTTCCTTCATTCATGTATTATTTTTGTATATATAATGTAACTTTAACGTAAAGTTGTCATCGCAAACAAAAACCTATCCAAAAAAGCTAAAATGGCACTGCACAATGGTGCTCATCTGCCGACCCTTATGTATGGAAGCGATGCATGGAACTGGCAAAAGACGGATGAAAGAAGAATAAATGCAGTAGAAATGAGATCTCTTAGACAAATGTGAGGATACTATGTGTATACTAGATTGTCGAATGAAAATATAAGAAGTAATTGTGGTGCGAATGATGGTGTTATGAACAAAATAGTGAAAGGATCATCCGAAATGGTTTGGACATATCGCACCGTGAGTGTAAAACCGAAACAAGTGCAAATATAAAGTTTGGACATATGGGAGTTCAAAGACTTCATATTGCTTGGAAAAACTGATTTTTTTTAATAACCCAAATGATTTTCGGTTTATAGGTATATTACTTTAAACTGAAAATCATTGGTTTATTAAAAAAAACAGTTTTTCCAAGCAAAATGAATTCTTTAAACTCCCATATCTCCAAACTGTATATTTGCACTTGTTTCGGTTTTACACTTAAGGTGCGATATGGAAAGAATGAATGAAGAAAGAATGTTAAAAAAATATGTTAACGATGTAAATGGAACTAGAAATAAAGGAAGACCGAGGAAAACGTTGCACGATCATAATAAATTAAATATTGAATGTCGGCCACGTGAGGAGTCAGAGAAATCAACGCGCGTGCATGAGACACGATGTATGAATGTTGAGGAATCGTGAGAAATATGTCAGGAAAGAAAAGTTTAGCAGTCTATTCTTTCTGCCTACCCCTTCGGAGAGATGGCGTGATGGTTAGTTAGTTTTTTTATGTATGTAAAAAAGGCGATAAAAATATATAAATAATGCTATAACAATATTTTTGGTTTCCTTTGAGTGAACAAAATTGTATTAAAATATATTAAGCAAGAGTGGAGAAACTTTTCCAAATGTCGCAGGACAGAGATACTTTCGATGCAGTGATCGCCAACGTTGAGGAGACCTGACACGGTCCTAGAAGAAGAATATCAAAGGTAATTATGTCGATTCACAAAAGTTTTGAAGCCTTGCTGTAATCAAATTGTCTGTCTCATCAAGCAGCTAATGAAATTATGTCTTATTATTTTAATTTTCCTTTAACGGTTAACCATTTTTCAACGTAAATAATTTCTATAATTGAAGCTAATTTGTGATTCAACTGTTAATCACCGTTTATTTATACTCAATTAGTTGACATGAGTAAGAAATCGTTAAACATGAATATTGATGGTTGAGGTTTTCGTTTTCTAGAACTCCCTTATAATTTATAATATCAAACGCGATTGTCAAATACAATAGATTTAATTAAATTAAACTTACTAAATAATTAACCATCACGCCGTCTCCCGGAGGGATAGGGAGAGAGAATGATTGATCTGTCATAACATGCCTTTCATTCGTCTACCTTCATATATCGTAAAATGCACGCGCATCGATTTTTCAGACATCGAATGTGGCCCCCTTTTAGTATTTGAATAATTTAGAGATGCCTTGCTTTTCTTGCTGTTACATGGTTTCTTTTTCTACTCATATTGTTTGCATACAACATTTTAACATTCATTCCGTGTTTGGAACAATATAAAGTTTACCTGTACATTATTCTTAGTGATCTTATTTCTACGATATTTATCTTACTTTCATCCTTCTTCTGCCAGCTATAACTTCACTTATAAGGGCTGACACTATAACTATATTATGTACTCACTTCAGTACGTATATCAAGTTCAAATTCAAATCAGTTTATTAACTCAAAAGACATTACAAATAGCAAAATGTTTAAGTCGTCTATTGAGTACAGGTAAAATATTATAAAAATTAATTAATTAAAAAGGAACGCATTAGAGATGATTCGATATTAGGAAGACAAGATACTTTCTAAAGTCAAGAGTATTTATCCCCTGAACTTACCTTTACTAATATGAAAGACGTCGATCTCCGAGGAGACCGCGTTCAGCAACACTAATTGCTCTTCCCACCGGTGTCAGAGGCAGATTGGTTCTTGTGGCCGGTGGGTGAAACAGTCTGTGCTGTCACTGTCGGAGACATCTATTAGTGACAAAAAGACCAACAGTTTTTAGCACGGCCAAGTTTTCGTAATATCCCCTGATTAATTTAAAGAAATTGGTACTGAGATGCCCATCTCTTCGAAGCTGTAAATAATTGGTTCCGAGCATACCCAAAATAAATACCGTGGGATAGAACCACGGATAACTACCATACTCCCTCATGTAAAGATAATTTAATGCTTAGAAAATAAATAAAAATTGGATTTTTTTAAAAACGAATATCCTTTAACGTTCATATGATAGATACACAATAAACATAAATTTACCTAGAATACCTTTTCACACACGACTTGCAAGGGGTCCGGAAAGTGCCATTATTGGTAACTTCTCTCATCATCCCTTACGTCCATGTAAACAAATTACCTTATACACTTCCATCCTTCCTTCCTTTCGTCCCTACATCCCTCCACCTCATCGTCCTTAATTTAACGATGCGATGGAATATAAGGTATTGTTATAATTCATCCCTTGTCACTCACCGTTTACCCAAAGTGTAAGTGAACAACACATTATTATCAAACCGCAGAATATGTTAATATTACGTCCCATTTCTGGGAAAAATATTAAATTGACACGTGTAACTTATACTTAAGAACTTGAATTAAGTTTCGTTATACTACTACATGTTTTCTACGTTAATGCTTTTATTATTTTAAATGAATAAATCATAAAATCTCTTTAATAATTTTTTGCAAAATAATTAAAATAAATATAACAACTCTTAAATAATATGTAATGAGTTAAGTTCTACTAGATTATAGTTTACCGGTTTCAGCAGCTCACTACCATCGTCTCGTCAGTTTAGGATATAGATCGAAAACTAAAACTCTGAATATTCTGAAGTTATTTGCAGTATTCATCATTAGTTTGAGATGTTTTTATCTCATTTTAAATAATAATAATAAAAATTTAAAATATTATTCTACAGTCTGTAATAATTATTTATTGTATTTCTTCAACAAAGATGTAAAATGTTATGTAAAATATATTTAATGGGAGTGACATGTTAGGCCATAGATTTCTGGATATTTGATAATGCTTTTGCAAGGTTAAATATTTCATTCTCACGAAATATAATATGATGAAACTTCTAGAAAACAGACGTTTTCTTTCGTATGAATTAAATTTGTATTTAACTAACTAACTAACTGTCACGCCGTCTCCCTGAAAGGGTAGGCAGAAAGAATGGACTGTCACATTTTAACCGATGCGGCACTCCATCCTTTTCGCCCCGCGGGAGACGCAGTTTTATTTAAATTTCATATTATTTGAAGAAATAATAATAAATAATTATTTCATCATTATAGTCAAATATCACTCATAATTTATGTAATTTGTAATATACCCACCAATCAGTCGATAGTAAAAAACAGCAAGGAAATATTTTGCCTTCTGAGTAAGCCTAACATCCCTAGCGACATACTATACCGCTTTTATGTATTACCTTTTAACAATCTTAATTTTGATTTCAAAGAGAATTAAGAATTTATATTATATTCGAAGTTTAAATAAAATAACAGAAAACGAAAAACAATTCCAATTTTTCTTGTTTGGCATATCAAAAATGTTAAGTCTTTAAACCGCGAAAGAAAAATTAGCTCAGAAAGTATTAATTATTTTGATGTTGTTATTATTCAGTCAGCGGGTATTAGATCCGCCTACGATCTCATTTTAATACTGAGTAGTCTTTGCAATTTTGTCTTAATAATTTATTTCGCTGAAGACGAGAATTTCCCGCCATGCAAAAGTACTGCGCTGGTGTAAAATTTTAATTAAAACTTTATTTCAGGTATACCGTACATTAAAAATGTTCTTCTAAACTTTATCCATTACATGTTTGTGATGGTATTCTGAAGGCGCTTTTCCCGAGGAAAGTGATACTGCCCCAATGAAATATGTAGGTACGCGCTTTCAGGAACCAAGATGGATGTTCTATGTTTTCGTTTCTTACTTCACATTTTTGATAGGATATAAAATAATGTTTGTCAAATACTTTATGTGAATAGACAAAAGCCCTGATGTTGTCATGAAAGAGTACGAAAATATTTTGAGAGAGGAATATTTCGATTTTCTCCAAAAGGAATACTTCAATTCTCCCCAAAAGTATTTCGAAATGCACACGAAACGCATGCCCTAGAACGTTTTTAGATTATTTTGAATTTAGTTATGACAGTATTGTAGAATACAAAAAGAGAACTACGAGTACTTATTACTGATTAAGATTGTACAGTGAACCACGTTTTAAAGGGTAGAAAATCTTTACTTTGAATATTTTACGGGTAACAACTAGTACTTTACAAGCCAATATAAAATAATAAAATAATTGTACTATTTTCTATTATTATATAATTTTACAAAACATTTGGTTTTCTTCTTCTTCGATGGCTCTACAGTTCATATCAAACTTTGGCCTCTATCAGCCCTCACCTACAAATATTTCTTATCTATCACCTGCTGTGGCCTCTAATAATTTGGTTTTCACTAATAATAAATACACAGTATGGGGGTTTTACGTAAATATTTAAAAAATAATTAATAAAAGTAATAACCGATTATTTATTGTTCCATAAACAATAATGTAAATCTTCATGCGATGAGGTTCGCAACCAATCACACCGCGTCTCCCGCAGGGCGAAAAGAGAAGGATGGAGTGCCGCATCGGTCAAAGGGTGACAGTCCATTCTTTCTGCCTACCCTTTCGGGGAGACGGCGAGATGGTTGGTTAGTTAGTTAGTTAAATAATACGAATGTAAAGGGGTCAATTTTCATAAGGTTTTATTACTGAATTAATGAAAACCCCTATGCTTCGCACAAGACACACTGCGAACCAAATATTCCACCTTCCTGCTTATCGAACTAACTACAACAACAACAACAACAACAAACCATCACGCCGTTTCCCCGCAGGGGTAGGCAGAGAGAATGGACCGCCACACTACTCTATCCTGGCACACCTCTCTGGCTTCCTCCACATTCATACATCGAGTCACACAAGCACGTCGATTCTTCCGGCTTCTGACATGACCAACTTTTAATATTTGATTAATTTGGTCATGACATGTTTTCCTCGGTCTACCTCGACTCTTTACTCCATTTACATTGTTAAAGTATACTTTTTTAACCATTCTTTCTTCACCCATGCGCTCCATATGTCCGAACCAACGAAGCGAACCTTTCATAATTTTGTTCATAATACCTTCTTTCGCTCTACACTCCTTCCTAATATCAGCATTTGAGATTCTGTCGTACATTGGACTAACTACGCTAAAAAATTATTGTTTTTCCAGAAAATTAATGTTAAGAATGTGAAACGTATATTGTTGTAGTACTTTGATACTTTGTGAACCCAAAATGATAAAAACCTTTCGTGATATATTACAGTTTCATATAGGATATTTGCTCTCTACTGAAACACTTTGCTCTCGGCAACAATGTTTGGGTAAACAGTCTCAAACATTCGCTCGGGAGGGAACTATATTATATTGTGTATTGCGGCAGCTAAATGGCGGATCTTTCGAGACGTGTCACTGTCGAATAATGTTTCAGTGTCAAATAATGGTTCACTGTCGAGATGCTCCAAGATACTGAAGTACATACTCGTACTTGTAGCAACACCGCTATGATGTTCGATTACTCGCACGATCGATATCCGATTTTCCTTCATACATACTCACAAATTCGTGATCGTCATTGTTTCAAGATATTATATACGACTTTTCTTAGAATTTATTTAGAAATAACTATCATAAAGAGCAGCAATAATAAAATTGACCAAAACAATTCACATATACACGAAATATCTCCAAATTGACGGGAGCACCATATGAACCAAACCAATTTATAATTTATAATTTATATTTACACAAAAAAGATTTCCGTACATAAAATTATATGTTAACGATGTAGAATAGCAGTGCTCAATGGTGTTCTTCTACCGACCCTTATGTATGGAAACGAAGCATGGAACTGGCAAAAGAAGGATGAAAGTAGAATAAATGCAGTAGAAATGAGATCTCTTAGATGAATGTGTGGATACTCTGTGTATGATCGAGTATCGAATAAAAATATAAGAAGTGAATGCGGTGCGAATGATTGTGTTATGAACAAAATAATTAAGATCATTAAGTTGGTTTGGACATATGGAAAGAAAGAATGATAAAAAAAGTGTATGTTTACGATGTATGTGGAACCAGAAATAGAGGAAGACCGAGGAAAACGTGGCACGATCAAATAAATCAAATATTGAATGTTGGCCATGTGAAGAGTCAGAGAAATCGACGCGCGTGCATGACACGATGTATGAATGTTGAGCAGTCCATTATTTCTGCCTACCCCTTCGGAGAGACGGCGTGATGGTTAATTAGTAAGATTTCCGCTAAATATTATATCATTTGAAAAGTTGTCAATCCATAAAAATTGCATATACGAGTAATTTGTATGATCAAAACTAAATAATGCATTATTTAAATGCTAATATTAAATTTTTCCTTTAAATTTAATATTTTTAGGATAGAAATTGTACTTTCAGAAATGTATTATTAAAATTCTAAAATTTACGATGTTTTTTTCTATATATTATAAAATAATTTAATGGGTTTATGCAATTTATAATTGTAAGCTAATTTTTTTTTCGTTCTTCTTCTTCAAGTGCCCTGTCGGGTCCCCCCAACGTTGGCGAACACCTCGGCGAACCTGTCCCTGTCCTGTGCCGTTCGGAACAGCTCCTCCACATTTCGGATGCCGCCCACTCCCTCACGTTTCGCAGCCTGGACATTTTTTCGTTGATGAAATATAACACTTTTTATCACATTTGAGTATATTTTTCTCGATATATTTCGATAGTTTTACCTACTTGTCGTCATAAGAATGATATAATCACAAAGTTTTTTTTATTGTATGTTTTTAAATATATCATAAAATGTTGGTTATACTAGAACATAAAGGAAGTAAACAGAATAAAACTGTACATATTTCTGGTATCGAATATCCTTTATTCCGTATTCATGATACTCCCGCAATACAAACAAGGAAGTTTATATAGGAAGAAAACAGATTCTTTATAACGGTCTAACATTTCTAACATTTAATGGATTATGAAGGTTCGCGAACTCCACAAAAGAAATACCCTCTTCGAAAATTACAAGGAATCCACATTTATAATTTTAGTTTACATAAGTTTTCTTGTTCAAAGAAATTTCATTTTTTAATATGAAACAAATTGAAAATCAGAAGATAGGAATGTGACTGAGAAAAATTCAAAGTAATCAAAAAATAATCTCAGAAAGGTATTTTCTAATTTTCATTTTCAAAACAGTTCTTATTTTTTCGAAAATATTCAAATTAAATAAAAGAAATACTTTCATAAAAAAATTTACTGCAAGAATTTTTTTTATTGAAGTAAAATATTTTAATCTTTAGTAGTTGAAAATTAATTAACTTTTTATCTTTCTGTTCCATAATAATATTTTGTAATGTTTTGTTTCACATAAAATATGTGCATTTTTCCAGCACAAAAATAACCTGCAATATTTAAAATATATATATATGTGTTAATAAAATTTTTCATAAAATTAAATTAAATCTTTCGAAAATCTGATATATTCATTGGGATGGTTTGGGCATATGGAAAGAATGAATGAAGAAAGAATGGTAAGAAAATTATATGTTAACGATGTAAATGGAACCAGAAATAGAGGAAGCCGTGGCACGATCAAATAAATCAAATATTGAATATCGGCCATGTGAGGAGTCAGAAAAATCGACGCGCGTGCATGACACGATGTATGAATGTTAAGAAAGCGAGAGAAATATGTCAGGAAAGAAAAGTGTGGCAGTCCATTCTTTCGCCTACCCTTTTGGGGAGACGGCGTGATGGTTAGTTAGTTAGAAAATCAGATACGATAAATCAAAACTAAAAATTTGTCATTTTTCTTCTTTATTCTCAGTCGCATTCCTCATGATTGAGGATTAGTTAGTTAGTTACGAGGTATATGGAACCTGAAATGAAGGAAGACCGAGGAAAAGGTGGCACGATCAAAAAAATCAAAATTGAATGTTGGCCATGTGAGGAGTCGGAGAAATCGACGCGCGAGTCCTGTAAACTATTGACCATGGCAGGCCATGCGCTCCTGTCAACCTTCAGTATCCAGGCTGCAGCTAATGAGAGACCAGTCAGGCCCCTGATTTGATCAGACGAGCGGCTCGGTGGTCATCCTTGTAGTAGCCTTCACTCCACTTTGCCCATGATAATGAGCTTTTCAAGGTTGTTCTGATATCTCCGGGCTATGTGTCCAAAATATTTCAACAATCTCTAAGAGCACATCCGCGAAAGTCTTGCTTTGATACCCAGCTGGTCAATAATTGACTATTTGTTCTTCTTGCCGTCCAGGGTATACGCAGCATTCGTCGCAAGCACCACATTTCAAATGTATCAGTTTTGTACCTTTCTGATGTTCGCATAGTCCAAGACTAGCCACCATAAAGGAATATGGAGAAAACAAGGTTTTCAAACCAGTCTCATCTTGGTCTTGTTAGATATATTTTTGTCTTGCCATTTCTTGGTAATTATTCTAGAAGTTTTATAATTTTTTATAGAAATAACAAATTTCACCATATGATACCTAATACCTAGCACGGGGAAATACCTCACTAGAAAGGCATTAAATTAAAACATATAAACCATCTAACGATCACTTAGTCTCCCCGAAGGGGAAGGCAGAAAGAATTGGTTTTTCACACTTTTATTTTCTTAAATACTTCTCTGACTTCCTCAACATTCATACACCGTGTCGTGCACACATTTCAATAGATCAAATATTTTATTTATTTATTTCATTTATTTATTTTACACATATCTTTAGATTTTTTTGCAGAATTTTTGCAGAATTTTTGAATTTTTGTGCAGAATTTTTTTTCCAATACACCGAAGATACAAGTTAAAATTGATTGTCGGAGTCGGATAAATCGACGTGCGTGCATGACACGATGTACGAATGTTGCGATATCGAGAGAAGTATGTCAGAACAGAATGGTGTGGTAGTCCATTTTTCTGCCTACGCTTTCGGAGAGACAGCGTTATGGCTAATTAGTTTTATAGTTAAAAAATCTAATGGCTTTTTCAATCAAATAACGCTCAATATTTTAAGGTTGGTCAACAATTCTTTCATAGTATGTTAATACATATCTATCTATAAGAATTTTCTTTTCAAACATATCTAAGATTTTCATGTCCGTTATAATAATATTGCCGAAATACATATTTCATAACAGTTTTGTGTTTATTATTTGAAGGTCTTTCTTATGAGTCTTCATGGGTCATGTTTCTAAATGGGAGGCGCTATCGATTAGAAAGATAAGGAGCTAATTATCTTTTGTAACAACATTTCGGCCATTATTTATGAAATTAGATACAACCTCATCTCCTTAATCGAAGGAAAACAAATTAAGATTTGGATAGCAAACTTAATCCACTTTGTACAAAAAAATACATCCAGTAAATGTCTACAGTTTGAATAAATGAGTTTTTTTATTGTGGTGCCTCAAATCTTGACCGAATATCCTTGTATTTAGTAAGACGGGGAACATCAGACAAGGTTTGGGTTAGCTTCCGTTTAATTTACGACCATTGTTTACTTTGGCAAATTTCCATTTGAAATCTCGATGGTGTCAATTAAGAAGGGAGCAAGACTACAGGACAAGTGTCCAAAATGGTGGAAATTCTGAATAACATAACTTGGGTTGGAAAACTTGGATGATCACAAAGTTGAGATAAAAGATTTTCTCGATAGACTAAACAATATTTAATTAAAGGTTTTGTTTACAAAAACGACAAACGGAAATACAATAATACTACCGTAATAATTTTGTATAATAGAAATAATGATTTCAATTAATCTTTTTATTATTACGTATATTTTAAATAATTTACTTGAATGAAAATGTCTATTTTCTACAAGTTTTGTAATTGTGTATGGGAATAACATATATCTAAGGCTTTCATCAAATCACATACCTTAGATAGGCAAAACAATGAAACAATTAATTAATAAATAAATAAAACGAGATTTTTAAGACCAGTCAGAGCCTGGCGAAACCGGCCGCTGCGCTGTCGAAATAAAGACAAAAGTGGAAGTAGTTAAAAAAAAAAATTTAAAACGCGGTAATTTCCCAAATTAATTACTTTATAAAAAATGGCTATTGATTTTTTATGACATGTGATAGGTAGAGTATATCGCCATTTTTATTGTCACGTAAATTCTACTAGACCAAAGAAAGCGTGAGATTTTTTTTTCACCCTATCATTTTTCGGTTGGGGCAATTATACCTCTTCTCTTGCTAATCTGCCACAAATGCCGGATATTAAAATACACACGCTTTTTATACTAACAATAATCTCGGTAAACTCATTACTAAAAATAAAGACAAAGAAAATAAATTGATTCACTCGGGAGTCTACAAATTAAAATGTAACGATTGCACGTCTTTCTACACAGGAACAATAACGCGTAATTTTAACATAAGAATTAAAGAACACCTTAGAAGCCTTTGTTATAATGATTTTACGGAGTTCACTAACCATTTAATTGAAAATAATCATACATTTAATAAAGAAAACAATAATAGTGAGAATATAATAAATAACTAATTCAATTTAAATTCAATTCCCATAATCGATTTGTTCCCATTACATTTCCCCTCTCCTCAATCCTAATTATACCACTTCCACTCGATATGTTCCTGTTACATCTACCCTCTCCTCAATCCTAATAAATACCCCTTCCACTTTTGTACATAACTCGATCTCCATTTAGTATATAAGTGACCGCTCTGTTTTATTTGATTGTTAAAATTGTATACATTGATAAAGGTTACTTGTTACCAAAATATGTCTGAGTTCAGTGAAAATAAAAAATGTTGTAATACAAAGTATAAAAAAAAACTCACTAACTAACTAACCATCACGCCGTCTCCCCGAAGGGGTAGGCAGAAAGAATAGACTGTCACACTTTTCTTTCCTGACATATTTCTCTCGCTTCCTCAACATTCATACATCGTGTCATGCACGCGCGCCGCATCTCTGACTCCTCATATGGCCGACATTCAATATTTAATTTATTTGATCGTGCCACCTTTTCCTCGGTCTAAGTATAATTATATTTATTCAAAGAGATTAAATAGGCTGCTGTTTCCGCTGTTCATTTTTCGACATGTGTCCAAAAGTTTCTTTTACTTCGGAAAATACAATCTAAAATGTACGAACAAAATACTTGGATTAGAAACAGATAATGCTCTGTTGACGAACGGAGCTTATTGGAAAAGTACGCGTACGTTCAGCCCTAAGGATGTGTATAACTTTGTTCCTAGCGGAAACTTTCCTGAGGGATTTCCGAAACTTCGAGATTGAGACCTGATTGCACTAAATAATACATGTACCCTAAGCTGAACACAGAAAATAATCAGTTGAGTTTCTAAAATTAGAACAGCTTCTGTTAACTTCAAGATTTATCCCCGTCCTGTTTATTATACAAGCCAAGTAGAGTGTAACCCCTCTTAACCGGCCTGGTCGGGACTCGGCCGGTTACCCGTTTAGCCGGTTGATCCGAGGTTCACAATGGTGTTCTTCTACCGACCCTTATATATGAAAGAGAAGCGTGGAACATTCAAAAGAAGGATAAAAGTAGAATAAATGCAGTAGAAAAGTGATAATTTAGACAAATGTGTGGATACTCTGTGTATGATAGAGTGTCGAATGAAAATATAAGAAGTGAATGCGGTGCGAATGATGGTGTTATGAACAAAATAATGAGAGGATCATTAAGATGATTTAGACTTATGGAAAGAATGAATGAAGAAAAAATGGTAAAAAAATTATATGCTAACGATGTAAATGGAACCAGAAATATAGAAAGACCGAAGAAAACGTGGCACGATCAAATAAATCAAATATTGAATTTCGGCCATGTGATAAATACATATCCAGATCATTAAGATGGTTTGGACATATGGAAAGAATGAATGAAGAAAGATTAATCCACTATTTAATAAAAAATATTAAAAAACACGACATGTTTCAGAGGATACCTCCATCTTCAGGTGTAAAAATATATGTACCTAATTATATTTTTACATCTGAAAATGGAGGTATCCTCCGAAACATGTATTTATTAATATTTTTTAATAAATAATGGATTAAACAAAGTTTTTCAATTTCCTAAGTATATCGTATTAATTAAATAGTCAACATTACAAAAACGCTAGATATCAAATATATCATTTAATATGTTTATTTTTTGTTCATGAATATTTATTTACCACTTTTGAAGAAATGATATTTGAAATGTTTTGAAAGCTGCGTAACGAATATTTAAAAGTACAACTGTCTGCGGTTGAAATTGAAATATTTCGAGTATAAAATTAAAATCACGTTTATATCACTTCGTTTCGTTGATTAATTAAACTCCCCAAAGTAATCAAATTCTCATTACGAGCATATTTTATACGCAACAATTTTTTAATTACCCACCGTATCATTTTTCCATTAGACACTACGGAAAAATTCTGGTTGTGGATATTTCGTTTTCACAGATGAAATCGTCAAGTAATTTGTCAGCCAAAAAATTATTACGATTGTGTTTTATAACAAGTTTAAAGGACATTTGTTAAAAAAGATTTATCAAAAAGAACTAACCGGTTTGAGCTATTTGAAGTTTATTTACTACCTACCTACCTACCTAACCATCACGCCATTTCCCCGGTAGGGTTGGCAGAGAGGATGGATCACCACAATGCTCTGTCCTGGCATACCTCTCGGGCTTCCTCTACATTATACATCGTACCATGCACGTACGTCGATTATTCCGACTTTGAATGTGACCGCCTTTTAGTAATTGATTAATTTGATTATGCCATGTTTTTCTCGATCGTCCTCAGCTTCTTTTTCCACTCACGCTGCTTGCTCCAAACCATCTCAGCGATTCTTTTTTAATTTTATTCATGATGCAGGCATCTGCTTACATTTCTTTCTTATTTCATCGTTCGGTATTCTATCATACAACGTTTTCCCGCAAATTCTTTTTAGTGATTTTATTTCTACGGCTACTACGGAAATATTATTTTTATATGTAAATGTTTACTTATCTCGCTATTAAGATGAAAACAATCCATGCTATTGGGGGTAAGACTTTCAGAGACAGAGTATACAGAAATAAGGAAAATCTGCAATACTGAGGACATCTTGAGATGGAACAGAGCGATTAGGCGATTCGGGATAGTCTCAAAATCGCATAAAGAGCTGTAAATGGAGCACCCGTAGGTCAAAAGATGGAGAGATAGCTGGTCTTTTACACCACAACATGTGACAACAGATCATACGATCTAATAGAAAAGTAGGAGAATAGCAGTTAAACTGCTATTTTATCATGTTTTATATATCATCATTCAAAAAAAAATTCTTTCTTATACAATTCTTTAAAACTCCATTTTAAATAATTATATAAATAATTATATAATTATAATCTATGAATGTAGACATCACTTAAATGACATGTTTCGCCTTACGAACATTTAATAATTGCAATAATTTTGTTATTCGAAATCTCGTGGTAGAATTTCATTGTAAAAAATAAAAATATATATTTATTTTTTTATAACTTATATTGTTAAAATCCACAACTGCTATTGTCTTCGAACGATTTTGGAGGCCTGGTGCCATCTTCTGGGACCTACCAGAACATGGCACCAAGCTGGGTTTTATAAAGAGTGTCTTTTCAAAAGTTTGGTTTTGAAAATGGCAACATTGTTTCTACAGACTGTGAATTTCACAGTTGACAATTGATTTGTCGTCAATACGTTTTGCCATTTTACCCAATTGCTCAATAAAGGTGTCGAAAATTGGACTTCACGATTGCGCTTCATTAGATATTGGCGCTCATATGCCCAAAATCATATTTACACAATAATGGCATAAAATTATCTATTAATAAAAGCCAATATCAAAGACAATAACATTATTTTAATGTGTTTTTTTTCATGTTAAATTTGTATAACTCTAAAAAAAACACCGTAATACACATTGTTATTTACCCTTATACCGCAAGATCAGGAGCCAAGCGTTCTGTCCGCTAGACCAGGGTTTGGCAGTTTGTCAAGTGAGAAGAGTCAAACAGTCGTCTAAAAAGAATAACAAAAGTACCAGAGATATATAATATACACACATATAGGATATAAAATTTTAGGGGGGAAAACTTTCGATTGTTTTATGTTTTATTTAAAAACTTAATTAGAACGGTGTAAATGCATCGCTTTTGACAACTTCGTCAAATAGCTACTTATTTTTAATTGAATACATGAATGTAAATTTTCATCAGTTATTCTGCATTTTAGTTTATTTTTTATATGATTCATTGTTGAGAATGTTTGTTCTTATACATTATATATGTAAAGCCAGTGATTGTAAGAATAAAAAAAGCTATTCTTTAACGTTATACACGACTTAAAGTTATAAGCCTGCTTGGAATGAAGTGATATTCTAGTTTATGTCCGCGAGCCACTTCTGCCAACTCCTGCCCTAACCCACCACCGAATACATAAAAAAACATGTGTGTACATATTATTAAAATTCTATATAAAATAAAATAAAATAACTTTTTTTTTTAATTTGGTTACGATGTCTTATAAACATTTATTCGTAGTTAGAAAATGCAATACCTTTACAAATATGTAAATGCATTTACACAAATGTACTAGATTTACATAAATGTAATGCATTTACGTAAATGTAATACATTTATATTTAAGTTATATAAATTAACAGCAATGAAATATGAATTTATATGAATATAATATAATATAAATATACATTAATGTAATATAAATTTACATAAATTTATGTAAACTTTAGAAAATGCAGTGCATGTTTGCATTTAGGTAAAATTGTCACGTAGTTATAAATGTCAAACGTTTATTTATTGTTTCACGAATATTAAATAATTAATATTAATAAAAACGTCTGTCGTTTTGTAAAGTTTTATTAAGTTTTTTTTTATGGAACGAAATGTTTCACCCTCCTAAGGCATTATTAAATGATAATGTTGAAGAATAATCTCCTAGAAAACAGACGTTTCATTTATATTAATTTGTCAAAGGTTTAATTTTGACCTTTACTATTCTAGTTCCTTTACTAGGGGCTATCCTAGTTGGTTAACCATCTATTTTTCAGGAATCTGTGAGGAGCGTAGAATATTGGTTTTATTGAGGACGATGACATTAGATAAATAACACACACCTCGGGATATGAGAGACCTGCCTCCGGGCGGTGGAGAAATGCGGGAAGCTATGATGAGAATACCGATATGGCAGGAATTCCGGAGCTTAGCCAATTGTGAAATTCACACATCCTTTATTGCACTACCCATTACTAAACTATTACATTATTAAAATAATACGTAAAATTATTATAAAATATAGAAATCACGTGACAATAAAAATGGCGATAGACTTTACTAACTATCACATGTCAAGAGAATCAAGAGCTAAAAAAGGTATTATTTGGTTATTTTACTATCCATTATAAAGCTTTTACATAATTTTAAGAATATCTAGGTTCAGATAGTGTTTTTTTTTTTTTAATCAGGTTTTGTAAACACGTAAACAGAAAAGCAATAAAAACAATTCATAGATTGATGCATAAAACAATCAATAAAAAAATAATAAAATTGTAATAAGTAAATTGTAATTGTACATACATGCATACACATACAAACAATAAAATTAATTATGGTGGCTTGAAAAAATCATTTATATGGGCCTGTTTCACACGCTTAAAATGTTGCACAGCTCTATAGAAAGTGTTAAGAATAATAATTAATGTTCATTGTTTGAATTTATATTTTATTTTTCAATACATTATTTAAATCCCGGTTTATTTTTATTCACCCTCGTAAATTAAAAATATAATATATTAGTAACCTTTAGCAAACCAGATAATATTTCGAAAAATCAATCCATGGACATTCTAACAGAGTTTACAATTGTATGAAATGTCTGTTCGTTATTATTATTTGAATTCAAAAATAACTAAATCTTTAAATTCATTCGAAAATCGATATTATTGAAATAAAACTACTTTGCTGTTTTTTAAATTTCTCATTTTACGTATTACCTTATCAAGTTATATAATTTTATTATGAAACAGTTTATGAAAGTCAATACCAAACGTTCCCGCTTGAATTAGTAATCAAACAATTGTTTCATCTATTTGAACTGACAATAGATCGTTGTCTGAACCACAAGTCATCAAACATCAAATAACCTCAAAGTAACTTTCCAATGACCGCCAAGCTATGTTTGATGAAACCTGCATGTGATGAAATTTTCAACACATTTTTTGCCAGATACATGACATACATATAGTTAGTATTGATTTTATTTTATTTATTTTTTATAAACAATGAACCATTTTACAGAGCACATTTATATGCTAAGAAACAACATATCTCAGAAAGATCCCAAATTAGTCGATGTCAGTGAGGCAGTACTCTTTCCAGAATTGGCAAAAATTGTTTTATGAACACCAAACCAATTTGTTCCAGAACATAAAGGTTCTCAATTGAGCCCCGAATCAGCTTGAAAAAATATGTCGCTGTTTACAGCCTTGTATCTTTCCCTCCACAGTTCAAGGAAGTTATACCCTAGCATATCCAAGAGAAATGCCGTTGGATAAAGCCAAAGATACACTCCGTATTCTTTCAGATAGGGGGTTCTGCATATTTTTTTTAACCCTCTCAAATATTAGAGAATAACTGTAAAAATTTAATCGTTTACAATATATCGTAACAATTTGACAACCAAAAAACTATTTTTGCCGTCAGATAATGGATAAAAAAATAATTAAAATGCTGTTTTATCCACTTTTGAGTATGTTTTTCGACATATTTCGAAGATTTTACAGCTTCATCATCAGGATAATGATATAAACTTCAGTTTCGCGATGACGAAAGTGTGAAACCTTCGAAACATGTTGAAAAAATTAATTCTGAAGTGGAAAAAATAGTGCTTTAATTCATAAAAAAATCATCATCACGGTATTCCACAGTGCTAACGCCTAAATTTCATTAAAAAAATCTTTACGCGATGGGATTTTTGGCATATATATCACACAACTTCAATATATAATAATATTATATAGAACATGGAACTGGCAAAAGAAGGATGAAAGTAGAATAAATGCAGCAGAAATAAGATCTCTTAGACGAATGTGTGATTACTCTGTAATTGATAGAGTGTCGAATGAATATATAAGAAGTGAATGCGGTGCGAATGATGGTGTCATGAACAAAATAATAAAAGGATCATTCAGATGGTTTGGACATATGGAAAGAATGATTGAAGAAAGAATGGTTAAAAAATGATATGTTAATGATGTAAATGGAACCAGAAATAGAGGAAGACCGAGGAAAACGTGGCACGATCAAATAAATCAAATAGTGAATGTCGGTCATCTGAGGAGTCAGAGAAATCGACGCGCGTGCATGACACGATGTATGAATGTTGAGGAAGCGAGAGAAATATGTCAGGAAAGAAAAGTGTGGCAGTCCATTATTTCTGCCTACCCCTTCGGGGAGACGGCGTGATGGTTAGTTAGTTAGTAAGTTATATAGAACAATACGTCGATTTGACTCTTACTCTTATTATTAACCTTGACGTCGATATGGCTCACGCTAATGATGTAAAGAGCTTTTTAGCTAAATAATAATGTAATGTAATATTCAAACCAGTCTTGTAATATGAATACAGTTATAATAAATCGTTACAAGTACTTAAACTAGAAATCATGAGGTGTTAATTCCGATGTATTCTCCAAGGATTCTCGCTTGAGGCTTCACACATAAATTTATCTAATTTAATACATAGCTCTAGGAAAATTCAAGTACTTAATTATGTGTCTCAATTTACGTTAAGGTAAATACGTACCATTCGTATGCCGGAAGACACCGTGTTAATTAAATAATTCTTACGTACATACACAAATGTAAACGTTAATATTGTAAATACGAAAACATGTATTGAGTGAGTGAAATAATCTCGGTGCTATGGAGGTTGTTGATTCAACATCGGATTGAACAACAACAACAAACCATCACGTCGTTTCCCCGCAGGGGTAGGCAGAGAGAATGGACCGCCACACTACTCTATCCTGGCACACCTCTCTAGCTTCCTCCACATTCATACATCGAGTCATACACGCACGTCGATTCTTCCGGCTTCTGACATGACCAACTTTTAATTTTTATCGGATTGTTATTACTATTATGATTATAATTTTTATTATTATTACTATTATCATATTGTTATTATTATTAATATTACTATTATTATTACTAAAATTATAATTTGTATAAGTATTTGAATTAGTATTAGTATTCATCATCATCATCATCATATCAACCTTTAATCGTCCAGTTCTGAACAAATGCCTCCCTTCTCGACTTCCTCAACTATATCTCTCACCACTTTGTGCCATTGATCTCCTGCCACTTTCTCGATGTCATCAGACCATCTGGCTTGCGGTCTACCAGGATTTCTATGGCCGGTTCTCGGTTGCCACTCCAGGGTGGGTCTTGGGTCCTCGCTATATGGCCGGCCCAATTCCACTTCAACGAGGCTGTTTTGCACCCTACGTCCGCAACTTTGGTCCTTTGTATGATCCATTAATTACGTTTTATGTATCGCAGACTGATGTTTAACATCCTCCTCTCCATCGCCCGCTGGGTCACTGGGTATTGGCTCAAGCTTTTCGAAAACATTGAAATTATCTTAGTTCGTGCCCAGACGACGTAGCAATGCATGCTTCAGAAGCAGACTTTAAAACCAATTTCAACTAACTAACTAACTGACCATCACCCGAAAGGGTAGGCAGAAAGAATGGACTGTCACACTTTTACTGATGCGGCACTCCATCCTTCTCTTTTCGCCCCGCGGGAGACGCGGTGTGATGGGTTGCGAACCTCATCGCCACCAATAGGCATCTCCCGCGCACACTTATAAAATAAATCTCAAACAAATAATATAAAATAAAATAACAAAATAAAAATAATTTAACACAAAATGTTTTTTTCGATGTTGCACATGTTGATATGGACGATCCGGACTTTTGTGTTTATTTAATTTATGTTACACGTATCCACCGTTTTTTAAATTAGCTGTAATTAGGCACTTAACCAGCAAGAACTTTAAATTAATATTGAAGAAATTATACAAATTGTCATCGGAACAAATGAAAAATTTATTTTGACACCCGTCAAAATTCTTTATAAAAACCAAAAAAACTAATATAATTTTAACAGCAAAACAGTACAAACGTATTACGTGTCACAATTAACTATTATAAAGTGCGGCAACAATTAATTTGACCAAAACAATTCACTTATACACGAAACATCTCCAAATTTACAGGAGGACCACATGAACCAAACCAAATTTTCAAAATCAGAATATTTCAAATTTAAAAAACGAATATTCAATTTATTATTGTTAATTTTACTGCGATTTTTTTCGATAATTATAATGTTAGATTTGGATTAAGATTTCTTGTTAAATAAGTAAATTATTAACTTTAAAATGTACTTATCGTTTCCGCAAAATTTCCACATTTCCTTACGGGAAATAAAACTAAGCATCAAAAGTCTCGTGAGATAGTTTGTTCATCTCGTAGAATACGCCCGATCTTTTAGTTATTTCGTCCTTAGACAGCGATGCACAACAAAGTAAAATAAAATTCGTCACGAGCTGTCTCGGCGAAAGCTCCGTGGAATTCCTATTTTCGCGAAGCCTTAAAGAGCGGCACTTGAACAACAGAGGGGCTGTGGCCGGAATCACCGCGGGGAGGAGAGAGTAATTTGAATTCAAATGTGCATTTAAACCGCGGGGTATATTCCCCACTACTCAAATCCGACTTCAAGGGAAGTAAGCTTAACAGGTTTTCCGCTCACTTTCATCAGTATTTTTATGTCTATGCTCATATCGAAATAAGTACGAATCATCATCATCATCGGCTGACCCTCGTATCCAAGGAAGACTCTGTCCTGCACAAATATGGGTCCTCAAAAATGCTAATTTCAATCCTATAGACTTTTTTTAAAGTTAATCTTCTTTTAGTGGGTTTATTAGAGGGAAAAATTTAAAGCTGCGCACGCACCCTATTACAAAAGTGTGACATTACGAAGTAAACCATCAATGATAAATAGCGGTCATGCCAACTTAAGAATTGCAACGAACTGTCACATTATATAGGGGTGATTTCGAATATTTATAAAAAACTTTTTTGTATAAGGAATGAATCTGTACCAAAAATATTAGTAAAATAATATTATTTTCTTGGTTCCTCATCATTAATACACCGTGTCATACACGTACGTTGATTTTTTTAATTTCTCATAAGGCCGAAATATAATATTTGATTGGTCGGTCTTCTTATATTTCTCATTCCATTTACATTGTTAACATACTTTATTTAAAACGTTTTCTTAATTTATTATGACCATGTATCCAAACTATCTTGATGACGCTTGCATTACATTGTTCATAACACTTTCATTCGCACTACATTCACTTATATCTTTTACATATTTATCATACATTTATCCAAAAGATCTCATTTCTACTGTATTTAATTCTATTATCCTAATTTTGTGAGTTCCACGCTTCACTTCCATAGATAAGGGTCGATACAAGAACTAATGAATATTTATAAATTATAAAATATTAAGTAGGATTAAAATAATCTATTAGAGGTAGTATCTTTTCAAAGTTTATTTTATATTGAGATAATATTTTCGCAACTCGTTTTGTTGTCTCTCGAAATTACTGTTTAAAGTATGAGAGGATTCTTGGAAAATTGCCATCTCTGAAACAAAGTTTATCCGCCAAATACACGGGTGGGCTCTTCATGGAAGTTTTCATATTGAGATTACACGTATCATACACGCTTCAAACATTTCACTGTTTTTATTATTTCATCAAAAATATTGTCTTCTTGCTGTAAGCAATAATCCTGTTTCTATACAATAGCTTTATGGTTGAACTATTATAGTATACTTACTCCCTATGACCATACAACTCTTGAAGAGTTTTAGCTACCTTGATGATTTTTCGCCAAAGCTCCTCGATCCCGCGCCTTTTGCTCCCAGCAGTCTGATTAGTCCAACCTATCCAGATCAGCCAGAACATTGTCCATTAGCCGCTGTTTAGGCCTTTCTAGAGGTCTAACTCCAGTCGATCTAGACGCGTACAGGATTGCTCTGTTCGACATACGTGCCCAATCCACGCTAGGCGACCGACTCTCACGATGCTCGTTATAAGGGGCTGCTGGGTCATCGTACGGATCTCTTGGTTGGTCCTATTATAGTATATTGTGGTAAAGGTTACATCATATAACTCAATTAAGCAAACATCTAGCCCTATTCTTACTGGAATGAAAAAGGAATAACCGATTCCGAATACCACGAAGATCCCTTGAGTTAGTTTTACTATCTCAAAGTGTTTTACTCACGACAGGTCGCAATGTTTTCATTTTGACTGCTCTTTAACGATATTTGGTTCATTGTAAAATCTTTTCTTTTAATTAACAAATCATTTTATTTTAATTATCAATAACCTTTGGCCAAAACTAAAATTTGAATAAATTTTAATATTTATACACTTTTAATTTGTTTTTACAACACTTTGTTTTTTTAACAACCAACCAGTTTCACTCCCACTGGAGCTTCGTTGGGGTTACAATAGAGACTAAATAAAAAATCAGAGAACAACAAAATATATAAGAATATAAAGAGGGGGGAGGGGGGTAAGAGAAAGTGTTCACGAGGTCAATTGGTATGATAGAACGGTGAGTCATGATTAATAGGGAAATAAATATCCAGACATTTTAATAAATATTCTAGTGGCAGACACGGGATTTACATTTTATGGGATTATTTAAAATGGGGAACATGGCTAAAATGGGGCTAAAAAAGGAAAAATTATAGAAAATATTTAATAATGCCACAACATAAAATAAAGATGTATGAATAAATATACTTTGATAAATATTAAAAGTAAACAAAAACAACAAAAAAACATTTCTTAAATAAAAAAATTATTTACAACCAATTGCTTTTCTTTGTTCTTAAATTGCTAAAGCTTACACTATTTTTGACACGAAAATTTAAAAGTAGTTATGAGTGTTTTAAAAGCTCAAGTCACGATATCCTTCCATCAGCGCCGTTGTTATCTGATAAGATTGGCCGGACATTGTGTAACGTTTTACGCTCGCCCAGTAAATACCATGCAAGCTAAATGAATTCTCTCTTTTACCTCTCAATCTGATAAACGGAACAATCATCGTGTATATTCAAAATGCAAATATGGTGATCTAAGTTGATGAAAAAATCATGATAATGAACTTGGTAACAAATGTTAACTAGAAATTCAGTGTTATTTCTAACGAGGTGTTTGAAAACGAGAAATAGGTGTTTCGGTAAGTAATAAAAATGCATGTTAATTATAAACTTTTTAAATACTTTTTTAATATACAACAACAACAACAAACCATCACGCCGTTTCCCCGTAGGGGTAGGCAGAGAGAAGGCACTATATCCTGGCATACCTCTCCAGCCTTCTCCATATTCATACAGCGAGTCATACACGCACGTCGATTCTTCCGGCTTCTAACATGACCAACCTTTCAAATTTGATTAAATTAGTCATGCCATGTTTTCCTCGGTCTACCTCGATTCCGTATTCCGTTTAAATCGTTAACGTATAATTTTTAACCATTATTTATTTACCCATGCACTCCATATATCTGAACTAACGCAGCGATCCTTTCATAATTTTGTTCATAATACCTTCTTTCGCTCTATATTCCTTTCTACTCGTAATATCAGCAGTTGAGGTTCTGTCGTACATCGTTCCACAAAACATACATCTTAGAGACCTCATCTCTACTGCATTTATTCTTCTCTCATCTTTCTTCTGCCAATTCCATACTTCCCTTCCATACATAAGGGTTGGGACCAGAACTCCCATGTGAACGGCCATTTTCGCTTTCATTGATAAATTCTTGTTTACAATAACTATTTTTAAAGCTCCATTCACTTTGTTATCCGCACCAACCCTTCTTTCAACATCACGGTCCGTTCGGCCATCCGCTGTGAACATGCGACCTTATTACAAAAATTCAATCACCTGCTCCAAATTCTCTTCGTTCACAATTATATTAGAAATTGTAATTTGCTCTTCCCTTCCAAAAAATTACACCTTTGATTTTAAGAAAGATTACTTTAAGAAGAACGTACTTGGTACGAAAAAATATATATTATTTATATAACTTTATATTTAATATATTTGATTTGATCATTTTAAATATCTTCGTTACATACCGCACAAGGAAATGACAAAATGTGTAACAACAACACGCCACCCGTACAGTAGAAAAATAACGAGCAACAATAATGCCTAACTCCAGTAGTTCCGGCTTCCAAGGTATTTCAGTGCCCCTGAAATTATCGTTATAAGGGGTGTTTACACCTTTTAGCTATTTCTGCAAAGCATACAAGAGGGCTGGTTTTTAACGCTATAAGAGTGTTTTACTTTACCCCCTTCACCTATCCTGAATGCTATTGAAGTCATTAAGTTATTTTTTCTATCTTTTTTGTATGCAATAGGTTGTTTGAACCAAATTTCTGTATATTATTTGTTTTTTAGCTGTAAATTGTTGGAAAAACTCATACAATCAAGACTCAAAACAACACTTCAAGAACAGAGTACCATTCCAGATTTTCAACACTCCACACAACATCAGCTACTTCGTGTAGTTGAACTTATTGCCACAAACTTTAACACGCGCAAATTCACCACTTTCTTTTCCCTAGATGTCAGTAAAGCATTCGACCGCATCTGGCACACCGGCCTGTTATACAAAATGGGAAAAGCAAACATCCCACTGCCTATGATTCAACTCATAGCCAGCTTTCTGTCCGATCGCCTTTTCAGCGTCAAAATCAACAAGGCCAAATCCCTCGTACGCCCAATCAGAGCAGGAGTTCCCCAAGGTTCAGTAATGGCTCCTACTCTGTTCAACATCTACTGCAGTGATATCCCTCTTCCCCGAGATCAGAACACCCACATTGCCCAATTTGCTGACGATACGGGCATCATCTCCAGTGCTAAAAGGCCGCTTCTCGCGCAAAAACCCGCAGGGTGCAAAAACAGCGCAGCGATCAGTGCATAAAAATGTTCGGCCAAGAGGACCAAAACAATCAAATACCTTGTGGTGCATGGAGGCCACACATTACAAATAAAGTCAAAGCCGCGTCAAAAGCAATCTCAGCCCTCTACCCAATGTTAGCTAGAAACAGTAAACTAAGCATCGACAATAAACTCCTGATATACAAAAATAAGGCCGATCTTCACTTATGCAGCCCCAATCTGGGGCTATGCAGCTTCGAGTCACATACAAAAACTCCAAATCCTGCAAAATAAGGCTATCCGTTTATCGCTTGGTGCGCCTTCATGGACCAGGATTACACAACTGCACCTAGAATCGGGAATCCCGATGATAGATGAATTCATTCTGAAACTTGCCGAACGTTTTTACAAAGGACTCTCTTCACATCCCAACCCCACAATAAAAGACCTCTCAAGTTACGACCCAAACACTTCCAGCCGCCACAAGCGCCCAAAATCGATTCTCCTTCAGAGGAACACTCCGGGCCACACAAATAATGCCCCCGAATAAACTAACAATCCACCAAATCACCTTCCAACAATGTTCCCATCAGACGTAAGAGGAATAGCCACATGAGCTGAACCTCTGTAAGCCAGAAGATCCAAGTCCAAGTCCAAGTCCAAGCTATAATATTGATTCTCATGACATGTGATAGGTAGCTAATCAATCGTCATTTTATTGTCACGCAAATTCTATTGTATATCAGACCAAAGATAGTGTGACAATTACACTGCCATCGCCGGTATCGAACCCGAGACATTCGGTATGGCAGTCAGACCTCTTACCAGTCTGCCACAAAGGTCATCGATTTACATTTTTCATTGCCAACGTTTATTTATATTGCATTAAATTGACCAGATAAGAAGCATCGAAACATAAGACGCACCCAAATTTTTGGTTGAATTTTTAGAGTAAAAAAGGGAGTCTTATGATCAGAAAAATATATAGTATTCGAGATATAAATATGTTTTCTCCTAATTAATTATAATTTTAGCATTTTGTTTAAAAAGCACTTACTCAAAAGCACTCAAACAAGATTTGGGTACACAAAAACAAAATGATTTTATATTTTTTTATCATTCACATAATAGTTTATTATTATTTCACCATTTGCACGAAACGTACATATTTAATGAGTATACAATGATTATTCTAAATCTAAAAATATTAACATGATAGTTAAACTTTTTTAATAGTGATGGTAAAAATTGTTGCTGCAGAGAGGTTTCGATACAATTCGATTTTCGATTTGAAACCAGTTGGCAGAAAAATGTTTAATAGTTTACACAAAATTAAAGGGAATTGAGAGATGTTAACCATTTATGTTTTTCTGCAGAAAAAAATCTTGTCAAATTAACAGTATCTCTCTATTGTATACAACATTTATAAGCCTAAAATAACAATAAATAATACTAGTAGGTAATAATAAAAATATGTAATGACTATGAGAAATGTACGAGTATAAATAAATTACGAAAGATTAGTAAAAAATGTAATTACAACTGCAGTTCATATCCTTATGTATACTCGTATGTATACAAGAATAAATTTAATGATTCATGAAGGATGAAGAATACTGATTGTGACAGTTGTTAAATAATTAATACGAATGAAAACGTCAGTTTTCTAGAAGTTTTATTATATTTTAATGCAACCAAATGTGCGCTGTAGCAACCCCTACAGCCAAGAATAATCTTTCTACTGGTCTCAGGGGCATTAAATTGGGCTTAAAGGGCAGGGCTTGTCAGAATTGAGATCGAGACTTTAAACGTTCAAATACGTTTTGTATGCGTCAGGCGCAGCATACTGAATCTCTCATTTATTACATTTTTTTTACTGGCAGCATTTTCTATAGCGCCTTTTTAATGATTGATTCTTAAGAACAGCCCCTTCATGAATCATTAAATGTATTCTTGTATACATGCCAGTATACATTAGGACATGGACTGCATCTCATATGTTGAGCTGAACAGGGCCCCCTAAGACCGAGCGAAATGGAAGACGAGACTTAAATCTTTGCTGCAAACCAATTCTTAGGATTGAAACTGCAAAGTAGAAGATGACGTTTTAATGTGAAGAAAATAATTTTTGAAATGGCAAAAAACTGACGATTATCTTACGATTAATAAAATTCATGTCTCTTAACTAAAAATTGTTTCCTTTATACTGAATTCAAATAACTATACTATAGAAAATATATCACTATACTATATATATATATATTTCCTTTATACTGAATTCAAATAACTATACTATAGAAAATATATCACTATACTATAGAAAATGCCTGTCTTTCTGGCAAATGCAGTAAAATACGAGTATAATCCCTGTCCAAGATATTGCAGAATATTAATACAACATTGCTTTTTTTTTCATTTTAAATTTTGTAATAAGATCATTGTGTCTCCACTTGTCTTTCCAAAATCGAGTGTGGTTGTTCTGTATCATTAATGAGGTTTTCTTCCGAAGATGGTTTCTTTTGACCTGAAAAATAACAATGAAATTACCGTATGTTAAATGTTTATGACGGCCTTAGCGACAGAGCGGCAACTGATAGGACTGCCATATAGTGGGTGTAAAAGACAAATATTCTCTCGCTGTCTTTGGTCTAGTAGAATTCACTTGACAATAAGAATGGCAATAATATACAAGCTACATTCCTTTCACGTGCTATGAGAATTAATAGCTTAAAAGTTGAATACTATATTTGAGTTCAAATAGCCTGTTGTATGCAAATTAAAATACATTTTTAATATCTTCTATGTTTGCTATACTTTGTGTTGAAGATGTTTTATTTGTCTTTTTATTTTTTACCTACAACACTAACTTTAAAAAAAATATTATCCATGTATATCAGACATGTTTCGGACAACCGGTCCTTCCTCAGTGATATTATAAAGATACATATTTAAAATATTTTAAAATTATTTTGAAATAAATAGACTGTGTTTTACATTTGTAATACACCGCTTATTTATTTGATTAAGAAACAATGTCATGTTTTTGTTGGCCTTCCTCTTTGTATTTCCATACACACCACTAGTATATATATTTTTATCCTTTCTTATATCATTCATTCATTCTATATGTCCGTACTATCTAAGTGGCCATATTTTAATTTAATTTAGGGCGCATTAATATTTTTCTTCTTTTAAATTTATTCTTAATATTTGTTATACTTATTTTAAAAAATGGAGTACTTACCGGTTTTGAAAATTAATTTCTCGAGTACGATAATAGGAGATTCGAATACTAACACCATAAAGAATGCAATAATTGTCGTAGTTAAAACGTCTATTAAATATAAATGTATCTGAAAATAAACAAAATGTCAAACTTAAGTTTTGAAAGAAATCAGTTTTAAGAGTATAATAATATCTACTCATATATTTAAGTATATGGTACATATATGTTTATCCTACCTATTTGGGAAAAGCACACGTGTCACTTTTCACATTTAACATTTTTAAAACTTTAAAGAAGTTTCACAAATAATTAAGTAAGGTTCCCTGTGCTGTCAATAAAGATAGCAGCGCGCTGGGAAAAATCTGGCAATATTGGCTGACTCATCAACCCCTTCACTTTCTATCCCTGCCGCTCCCGCTACGCTACACCCCTCAGTGTCGGCCTGGCAGCCATCAAAGATGGAGCTTCCTAACGCTGTTTCCGCCAGATGCGAATTTGAGAGCATAATGCTTGAAGATTGGAGGATTACCATTAACGAACTTGCTCTTCGTATTTCTGGGACTTCCAACATCACAATTCACAAAATTTTAACTGAAAAATTAGGCTATCGAAAAGTGTACGCGGTGGGTACCACGAATGCTCACAGAAAACCACAAGCAGAAACGTGTTGAGCACTCGACCTCATATCTCAAATCAAACTCAAGAACTGCTGACAGATTTGGGCTGGACTGTTTTGCCCTACCCACCCTACAGTTTGGACCTAGCACCTAGTGATTACCACTTATTCCCAAAATTAAAGGAACACTTGGGTGGAATGCACTTCCATACTGATGATGAAGTCAAGGAAGAGGTTATTCGATTTCTCAGAGGAATGGCGGTAGAATTTTATGACTTGGGGATACAAAAGTTAGAGCATCATCTGCAAAAGTGTTTGAATAGAAACAGCAATTATGTAGAAAAATAGAATAAGTTTTAAGCTTTAAAATTATGTATAATTCTTAGGAAAACGATAAAACTGTATATTTTTTAAAAATATAGGAACCTAATTTGGTGTATAAATTTTTTTTTAATGTTGAGAAGTTCTTCTTTTTCTCAGTCGTATTCCTAACGATTGATTATCGTGTCCATCCTGTAAACCATTGACCATGGCACGCCATGCGAACCTGTCTGCCGGCAGTCTCCAGGCTGCAGCTAATGAGAGACCAGTCATCTCCCTGATTCGATCGGAGAAGAAACTTGGTAGTCGTCCTTGTGGACGCTTTCCCTCCACTTTGCCAAAGATGGTGATATATCATTCCCGCTTTGCCATGTGAGGCTATCTAAATTTGTAGCTCTTTTTTTTTTCAAAATCAAAATCTAACTAACTAACTAACTATCCATCACGCCGTCTCGCTGAAGGGGTAGGCAGAAAGAATGAACTGACACACTTTTCTTTCCTGACATATTTCTCTCGCTTCCTCAACTTTCATAAATCGTGTCATGCACGCGCGTCGATTTCACTGACTCCGCACATGGCCGACATTCAATATTTCATTTATTTGATCGTGCCACGTTTTCCACGGTCTTCCTCTATTTATGGTTCTATTTACATCGTTAACATATAATTTTTTTATCATTCTTTCTTCATACATTCATTCCATATGTTCAAACCATCTTAATGATCCTTTTAATATTTTGTTTATAACACATCATTCGCACCGCATTCACTTCTTATATTTTCATTCGACACTATATCATACACAGAGTATCCACACATTAGTCTAAGAATCAAAATCAAAATCTAAGTTTTGGAAATAGAAAATTTTGCCATTTTATGTAATTGTTATTTAATAACATATTGGCATTAAACATGTCTGCTTTAAGCAAGTAGGTACAGATTAAAACTGGATAACAAACATAAATAAATAATTCTTACGAAGTAAATATGAGTGAAGTTAGTCACAGTTCTGGTATTTCCCATGAAAATGTTCTGCACCATCATGTGTATAAGGTACATTGAGTATGTAAGGCGTCCCAGGAATTCCCAAATCCGCAGACTCAGGAACCAATTGATGGGACCTAAGGCGGAATATTTTAATTAACAAGAATGAAAATTATTATACTTTTAAAACAATCAAATAAGTAAGTCATTAAATTTACAACACTGTCATAATATCAACAAAAAAAGTTGCACTCTTTTTGAGAATGTCGCGACAGCTGTTTCGCCAACTGATGTTGGCATCGTCAGATTACAAACAACTGTTGTTTTCTTTGATCCTAGTAATTTGTTACACCTGATGATGCCAACATCGGTTGGCAAAACAACTGTCGCGACATTGACAGTGTATAATAAAAAAATGTGTTATTATAACAGAGTTGTATTTTTAACAGTTAATAAAGCTGAAGCAATAAAAAAATAAAGCCAGAACAATTGACGATTTAAAAAATAAGTTTTTTTAAATCTGATTATAGAGATTTTTTTTTCATTTCGGTGCAATACAATTAATTTTCCAGAAATTCTCGATTGAAAAACGTTTCATCATTTTCTTAGTAAATGGAATATTTGACTTTTGAAACTTAACAAATAAAATGAATTAATTGATTACCTCCGTAGCCAAAAAAGCATGCGCATATAATGTAGAGAATAGCAATCGACCACGCAGTCCTGCTGAAGGCCAGATATGTGGTGTCTTGCCAGTAGGAAAACTCATGAGTAAGACTCTGCAATTCCTTCATGCCGAAAACCACTGCTCCCATCACTGCAAAACTCATCAACCAACCGACAAGAACAAGCAACTGAAAATCAATACGCCTATTGTAATATGTACAATAAAATCTAATTTCACTTACTCACTTTTAACTTACATACTTCCTTTAGATAGAAGACTATTATTAATTTCCTGGAGAGACCACATCACGAATGAGGAAGTTCTACAAGGAATCGAAGGAGGGAGGCACCTGATCTGGACCTTGTCCGAAAGGCGTGCAAGATGGATCGGCCATGTAATACGTCAAGATGGTCTCTTGCATGCCATAATGAAAGGTATGACCGAGGAGACAAACTCTAGGGGACGCCCACACCGAGAGCACCTGGAGGACCTGTTGGTGGACGTGCGCTGCTCATCATATGCAGATTTCAAAAGAGCCGCACAAGACAGGGAAGAATGGAAGAGAAGAACAAAAAAAATTGCTGGAAACCAATCCCAGGATTGTAACTTTCTTACTAACTTCCTTTAAGTAAAGTTATTTTTGTTACCTGTACCAACCCTTCTTTCGACGACTCTTATCAGTTCGGCCATCCACTGTGAACATGTTACCTCGATACACAAATTCACTTACCTGCTCCAAGTTCTCTTTGTTCACACTATTGTTACAAACTGTCATTTGAGCAGTAATTAAATAAAATACCAATAATAATTTAATTTGAACTATTGAAAATATCGAAACTAGACAACCAATTTTTTTTTTCAAAATAACCCCGATAAAATATTAATGGCTGGAATATTATTTTTAGCATGATTGCATTTATTTTTTTATTACCTTGTTGACTTTCAATTGCCTTGAGACACTTGCCCTGAAAAAGTATCCAGCGAGAACTCCAATAAGCCAAGGGGTTGCACGTGTATGTGTTGAAACATAATAACCTGATTGTCGCGAACTACGGTTAGGATCTCTGAAATAATAAAAATAATTAACTTGATAAATCTGGTTCTAGAGACATCAATGTTATGCCTAGATAAGTAAACAAAATTACTTAATAGGTACGTTATCTAATTAAAACGAATGAAAATATCTGCTTTTCAAAAGTTTAATTTTATGGGAATTGTATGTTTTGCCTGGCTAAGGCATTACTTATCAAACATTTGATAATGTGTAAACCTACGAATCATGTCGAAAAAAATAAACTCGAACCAGTGTTTTAATTCATAAAAAAATATTTCTTGCGTTAATATGATATTTAAAATAATATACAATAACTATAATACAATTAACCCAGTTATTGTAGCCCAAAAGACAATAATTAGAGTCATTAACAAAAAACCGTATCGTTATCCCTCAGACCAAGTATACGATGAATTTCAAATATCGGACATAATTCGCCTATACGAGGATTGCCTTTTAGGTTTTTACAAAAAGTGAAAAAGAAACAAACAAGTTTGAAACAAAGTGTTTTATTGCTTTTCGAAATATTTGCTTTTTAGGTCTATACATTTTTGCATACGTTCAAACCAATTCTGGAAACATTTTTTCCACTCTGATGCTGATATTGTAGAAACATGGTTTTGAAGTCTTCAACAGCTTCTTTAGGTGATGAAAATCGCTGTCCCCGCATCTTTTTGTTGATAGTAGGGAACAAGGAAAAGTCATTAGGCGATAAATCAGGTGAATACGGGAAATGAGACATTTATTCGATGTTTTTCTCCTTCAAATATTCAGTTGTTTGAAGTGCTTTATGGGAGCTGGCATTGTCGTGATAAAGAATGATGCGATGTTTTTTATTGTTTTTCCTTAGTTCATCAAAGACCGTTGGCAAACAAATTGTTGTATACCATTCGGCAATAACAGTTCTTCGATCCTCTAAAGGAAGGGTTGCAAAGTGTCCAGTACAACCGAAGAAACAAGCGATCATTTTCTTGGAAGTGCTCCGTGAACGAACAACTTTAGTGGGATTGGGTTCATCGTCAAACACCCTAACAGTATACTGTTATTTGTTTTCAGGTTCATAAGAATATATCCAAGTTTCGTGTCCTGTAACAATGTTGTATACGGATTTTGAACCTTCCTTGGTCGAATTTTTTCAACATTTCGTGACATCAATCAACACGAGCCTTTTTTTCGTTTCGGTCAAATTATGCGGAATCCATCTGGAACAAATCTTTCTCACACCTCATGCTCATGTAAAATCGATTGTATTACAGTCAGCAATATGCCAAAAGTGGCCTCTATCTGTCTGTAAGTCACATGCCGATCTTCTTTAATCATAATGCGCACAGCATCGATGTTTCTCGGAATGACAACCGATTTTGGCCGACCTTCTCGTCATTCATCACTGACGGACGCACGACCACGACAAAATTCTGCAAACCAATTGCAAACAGTCTTTTCTGATGGTGCTTCATTACCAAAAGTTGCACGAAGCGATTCTATGCATTGTTGTCGAGTAAGGTTTTTTTTTAAATCATAAAAAATCATCCAACGAAAACCTTCACGAGTGATCTCCATTTTCGCACAAACTTGCTTCTTTTAAGCGTTCACTCTCAACAACCTAATTGGTCAATTACTATGTTGCCACTGGCTTCGCAATAACAAACGTCAATGTTCACAAATACAGTGATGCCATAACTCACTAGAGCCATCTACTGTTCGATTGTAAAAACTTAAAAGGCAACCTATATATATTATATAAGAAAAGGACACCGACAGGCACACAAAAGGACAACAAACGTACAACACACGCAACAAGTATAACCATTTTGTACCAAAAACTACAACTTTTTATGCGCAAAGACATTTCTACTATCTTGGACCCAAACTATATAACATAACAAACAGAACTATAAACGACCCACAAAAAATGACAATGCACAATAACAAAAAACATTTTACTACGGAGACATTAAAAAAAGGGCGGCTTGAACAAGTAAATAGTTTTAAATATTGTTATAAAATATTTTATATGACAATTAATTTTAAATTATACACTTAAGTATATGTGTTGCTCCCTTGTTCGTTAACTGTTCCCTAAATTTGTAATTTATATACTGAAATTATATAGAGTGCGAAAAATGCCTCCCTAGAACGGCTTACCCCAGGTATTAAAACCATGTACTTGGTAAATGAATAATATGTGTTTTATAATTAAATATTTTTGTGCTTTTTTACTTATTTACTGCACATGATTATAATTTTCTTCTCATTTTATTCATTATGTACAATTACTTCAAGAAAATTTGTCGTAAAAAAAAATAATAAGAAAAAATGGTTATGAACATTGAATTGGCTATAATCTTCTCTCTACCTTCTGTAAACTGACTAATTCGTATAATAAAAAATTGAATAATAATTTTGTTTAAATATATTTCATTTTTTCCGATTTTCATATATTTCATTTTCACACAACGACCGGTTTCCGCAGCTCGCAGATATCTTTTGACTACCATCATCCAGAAAATGGAAGCGAATAAAATTAAATGTTAACAATGAAAGATTTTGTTTTTAATTTGTATTATTTACAATGAAGTTCTACTGTCTTTAAACTTGTGGTGATATCGTCCTATCCACGAGGACCTGGCGTGGAAGGATTCCTCTCCTTCTCCCGTCCTACTCCTGGGTCACGTCACCAAATGTGGTGAAATGAGCTACCTACGAGGAAACTAACTTCCTCTAGTCATCCCGTCTTCATCCACCTGTACGGAGCTTACAGGTGTTTTACCTTACGCGAGTTGGCCTTCGTGATCGTCTAGAAATAATACCGTATGACCCTTCGTTATGACCGATGTAATCCAAGCCCTTTTATTTGGCGAATACTGATAATTTCATTCTAAAGCTAATCGTTCTTAACCCTTCCGAATATTCTAAGCAATCCTGACAAACCCACGTGTAATCAAACTATATGTCACTCAATATTTCCTAGGAACATCTAAACCAAACAACCTAAAATATCTCCAAGTTTACAAAATATTAATTCAAAATATTATCTCTAGAAAATGTGGCAGCCCTGGAAGAAACATTCACAAACAATTTGGAACAAATACGATGTACAGTAATTTAAATCAGAGCGTAATGTAATAATGATGCAATAAAGAACAGTTTCCTGAAAGGTACAAATTATATAGCAATTCAATGTCAAAATATAATATATTAGGTATATAAGGATTTGTGGGAACTGGGATATGATAATGTTAGTACCGCGGGGAACCAGTCTTTTCGTCAGACTGATGATTTTTCTCCACTGCTCCACAGCAGGATCGTCTGGTAACCAGACGACCTACTTCCCAACCCTTACTCAGTGGACCTGGGGATTCAAACCCATGAACCTGGCCATCACCCTATCAGGGGTTTTCGAAGTTCGGTCCACTCACCTTCGAGACAATCTCCACCAATAGACAGATAGCAGGGTCTTTCACCATACTACCTTATATTTCGTCTTTCGGTGGGGTCAAGAAGTGCGCGATCCCAACCTCCCCTAACTGTCTTCATTCATCAGCAGTCGGTCCACTCACCTTCGATACAATCTCCACCAATAGACAGATAGCAGGGTCTTTCAGCATACTACCTTATATTTCGTCTTTCGGTGGGGTCAGGAAGTGCGCGATCCCAACCTCTCCTAACTGTCTTCATTCATCAGCAGTCAACCATATTTATGTAGCATAATTTGCATGGGTCGAAGTTTATATGTTTATTTATATAGAAGATGGCAAATTTTGTTAGAACGCTACATGTCCATAACTAAGATTTCAGTATTCGATGAGTTAGTGAGTACCTGGTTCGGGCGCGAGGCGTTGGCCCGAGTGTTAGTGAACTATATTACGTGCAGTATAGGAAAGGTATCGATATATCATATATATGTATATTTAGGTACATGTATGTAATATATAAACGTAAGCATAGTATAAACACGGAGTAAGCCGAACGCATACGTTCCAATTTCCTGAAATATAAATTCTTAATTCTAGACTTAGCTTTCCGTCGATCAGCTCAGGAACACTGATTCTATAGTATCTTTAAATCTGCAAATGCCGCACCCCTCGTACCACTATACTGGTATACAAAATAAAATGAAGTTCTTGATAATCAAAACAGCAAACACCCACTGAATTTAATACCGAAAGCGACCGCTTCCCGTCTTCGCAGATATCTTTTGACTACCATCATCCAGAAAATGGAAGCGAATAAAATTAAATGTTAACAATGAAAGATTTTGTTTTTAATTTGTATTATTTACAATGAAGTTCTACTGTCTTTAAACTTGTGGTGATATCGTCCTATCCACGAGGACCTGGCGTGGAAGGATTCCTCTCCTTCTCCCGTCCTACTCCTGGGTCACGTCACCAAATGTGGTGAAATGAGCTACCTACGAGGAAACTAACTTCCTCTAGTCATCCCGTCTTCATCCACCTGTACGGAGCTTACAGGTGTTTTACCTTACGCGAGTTGGCCTTCGTGATCGTCTAGAAATAATACCGTATGACCCTTCGTTATGACCGATGTAATCCAAGCCCTTTTATTTGGCGAATACTGATAATTTCATTCTAAAGCTAATCGTTCCTAACCCTTCCGAATATTCTAAGCAATCCTGACAAACCCACGTGTAATCAAACTATATGTCACTCAATACTTCCTAGGAACATCTAAACCAAACAACCTAAAATATCTCTAAGTTTACAAAATATAAATTCAAAATATTATCTCTAGAAAATGTGGCAGCCCTGGAAGAAACATTCACAAATAATTTGGAACAAATACGATGTACAGTAATTTAAATCAGAGCGTAATGTAATAATGATGCAATAAAGAACAGTTTCCTGAAAGGTACAAATTATATAGCAATTCAATGTCAAAATATGATATATTAAGTATACGAGTATAAGGATTTGTGGGAACTGGGATATGATAGTGTTAGTATCGCGTTGACCCAGATCTTTCGTCAATCTGGTGATTTTTCTCCACTGCTCCACAGCAGGATCGTCTGGTAACCAGACGACCTACTTCCCAACCCTTAATCAGTGGACCTGGGGATTCAAACCCATGAACCTGGCCATCACCCTATTAGGGGTTTTCGAAGTTCGGTCCACTCACCCTCGAGACAACCTCCACCAATAGACAGATAGCAGGGTCTTTCACCATAC
Source organism: Lepidostoma basale (assembly GCA_022606425.2). Lineage (NCBI taxonomy): Eukaryota > Metazoa > Arthropoda > Insecta > Trichoptera > Lepidostomatidae > Lepidostoma > Lepidostoma basale. Next base: position 161,191 of record JAHDVF020000298.1, on the reverse strand, counting down.
TACCCCATATTTCGTCTTTCGATGGGGTCCCGAAGTGCGCGATCCCAACCTCTCCTAGCTGTCTTCATTCATCAGCAGTCGGTCCACTCACCCTCGAGACAACCTCCACCAATAGACAGATAGCAGGGTCTTTCACCATACTACCTTATATTTCGTCTTTCGGTGGGGTCAAAGAAGTGCGCGATCCCAACCCCTCCTAACTGTCTTCATTCATCAGCAGTTAACCATATTTATGTAGCATAGTTTGCATGGGTCGTAGTTTATATGTTTATTTATATAGAAGATGGCAAATTTTGTTAGAACGCTACATGTCCATAACTAAGATTTCAGTATTCGATGAGTTAGTGAGTACCTGGTTCGGGCGCGAGGCGTTGGCCCGAGTGTTAGTGAACTATATAACGTGCAGTATAGGAAAGGTATCGATATATCATATATATGTATATTTAGGTACATGTATGTAATATATAAACGTAAGCATAGTATAATCACGGAGTAAGCCGAACGCATACGTTCCAATTTCCTGAAATATAAATTCTTAATTATAGACTTAGCTTTCCGTCGATCAGCTCAGGAACACTGATTCTATAGTATCTTTAAATCTGCAAATGCCGCACCCCTCGTACCACTATACTTGTATACAAAATAAAATGAAGTTCTTGATAATCAAAACAGCAAACACCCACTGAATTTAATACCGAAAGCGACCGCTTCCCGTCAGGTCAAAAGTCAACTGCCCCGAGCTACCTCTCTCCCTGGCCTACTACCCTTCCCCGCTCCCCGCGCCCCAAACCCATCCCCAAATCTTCCCCCTCGTCCCCCTCTGCTTCCCGCACCACTACATCCATCCCACTTGGTTAGGTGTTATATTTTCTAGTCATTTGAATTTATTTTCGTACATCTGAATTCACGTATCTCTCTCTACGATGGTTCAATACCATCACAGTTCCCCCCTAGAGGAAACCAGGAAAACTCGGCAGAAAGTTTTCCGTTGCTTCCTCAATTCCAAGTAATTCGTTCCACCCTTGTTAATTTTCCTAGTAAGTTACCTTATTATGTTATTTAACCTATGATAATTGTCCTTTGACAGTACATTGTTCTGCTGTCTTAACTACTAGCGTACCTACGCCTTGATATGCCAACCCCTTCAATTCGAACTAATAATTTTGCCGCCACTTCTGTTCCCTAGATTCTAGCAAGAATCTGACGAGTAAAATATTTTCCTTCGTTTCGCTCCTTTTATTATCCTAAGTCACCGCAAAATATATAAGCGACAACGCTTTTATCAATAAACCTCCCCCCTAGAATCCGAAGACTTTATCAACCTCTTATTGGTGAAATCACAACCATTACTCATTTATTTCATTTTATTTTTATTGTTTCCAATTAGAATCTAATCTGGCAAATTTTGAACACAATATTATAACTAAAATTATATCGCCATGTCCCTACAAAAGAAATTCTTCCGCTCCACAAAATCAAATCAAATACAACTTTCCTCATCTCCCCCCTAAAACTCCAGCCCCTCAAATCCAAAGCTCATATTCCGTTACATATTTTTACTCTCACGTGCACATGTACTCACACACCGTTATTTGTTTATATATTTATCTATTTATTTGTTTTTTTTTTTTTTTCAAAATCAATTTACTACCTAGATTAAGGTCGAATTTCAACGCAATTATTACCTATTTATAGCTACTTACGACTAAACTTATGCTATAATAACTATAATCTAAACTAATAAAGACTGCATTGACCAGTCAGCCTTCTCCTAGTGAACCCTTGTGGTAACTGATTTTACAAACGACGCGCTTAAAATATAACTTATCATAAATAAAATAATTTATAATCTATTCCTTATAATAATCGGGATCACTATTGTCGTTGTACCTATCTTTATTTAGTGACCCTATTACCTAGATAGGAAAAATAATAATAATGAATGATGAATAACGCATCTGGTTACTCGGTCCTGCACGTTTTTCAAATACGTGATATTTGCTCATTAAAATAATATGTTACTCGAATATTAAGGAACCTTAATCACCAGTTAGCGAATGTTGACACATCACCTTTTCATTTCCTAATTGCGCAACGTAAATTCGCTTTATAAAATTGACAACTTAAAATAGTTCTTATTCTAATTTAAATCTACCCTCATGGTTCTAAGCGTACCCCCCTAAGAATTTTCTCATCACTATAATTGATAATTAGTTCTGCTGCTTTAAACATTTTTTTCTTCTTAATTTGATAACACACCTCAATCGATCGAACGCTCCCTAAAAGAATAACATCGAGCTCCTAAGAATAAATAAATAACGCAAATTATTTTTTGAAGATATATACACGCACAGTGTTAATTAAAGAAAGTCGATAAAGTCGGAAAAAAAAGCGTGACACGATCAAATCATTGAAACTAAAAGGAGTTCCATTAGAAGTCGGAGCTATCGGCGAGCGTCCGCTCCACGAAGTATGAACGTAGAAGCTTCGCAAAACATACCTGTAGAATGTTGCGACTAACTGTTGTTAGGTAATCTAATAATTTACTGAATTTCAGAAGGAATCTATTAAATATATCGATGATATTTGGCCCTTATTTTTGATGACTGCGGAAGTATTTATTAATTTTATAAATTCCGATTTTTTTTTTTTTTTTATACACATAATTATGTTGGGATATATGTAAGCGACCTATAACCGGCTGCATCTGCAATTGAAATCCGATATACCTATACCTAACCATCATAGCTTATTATCGATATTTTTTATTTATTTTCTTATAATTATCTTACTCATATATTTGTCAATTCCTATTATATGTTTATGTATTAAAATACCTACTCATCCGGGTTCCCACACCTAGTCTTAGACTTATGTTAACCTACGATTAAGGTACTTAATCGGAACATATAATTAAACACTAAATTAAAATTTAAACTAAATCATCTTTAAATGCTAACATATTATACTACTTCGGTTTATCTCCGTAATTGTTTATTCGACAATTTATATAATTATTATAATTTTATAAGCATTATCCCATATTCCTTTTGAAATAAAATGTATTTGTATTTATGCATTCCACAATAATTGAGAATCATACTGAACTAACCTATGGGTATGCCGCTCCATTTCGTTAAATATTATTCTAAAGTATCATAAAGTATCTTAATTTTTTTTTTTTTGTACAATTTAAGTATCGTCCTCGAACCTGTAATAATTTCACAAATGCATGTCACATCTCCGTTCATTTCCTAGTATTTGTTATCGTGAACCCAACCCATGGCGACCTAAAACAACACCAGCTTGGCGAGACACTTGATCCATAAGGAGAATTCCATGAAATGCCAGCCTACAGAATACCAACTTGACACTATTGAAAAATTATCACCTATTAACAAACCGTTCAGAATGTCATCCTCCGCTTCATTATGTTAACAAGTCCCAGCATCCGCGATAAATAACTCTATCTCCTTAAGATTTAAGCCCGACACATCGCATAGAAACTTAAGTATTAACCGTCGTATTTTTTTGTTCCATCCTAAATTATTTAACGGCTAAAAATTGTCGATACTTTAAAACCCACAAAATTTAACGATATCTTTAAGTGGTCTCCTCGTTATCTCTAGGATATCTCAGACCGCAACGCCTCATATACGACTGCAATTCGATTCATTTAAATACAATATTTTATTTTCCGCTTCGTAGATATTCACCTAAATTCTAACTTGCTGCAATTAATAATGATCAGCTAACTAACTAACCATCACGCCGTCTCCCCGAAAGGGCAGGCAGAAAGAGTGGACCGTCACACTCTAACCGATGCGGCACTCAATCCTTCTCTTTTCGCTCCGCGGGAGACGCGGAATGATGGGTTGCGAACCTCATCGCCACCAATAGGCATCTCCCAAATCAATAATATTTATTTCGCATAATTGACACATCTGTATTTTAATTTACGATGGAAGTAACCTAAACTCTTATTATTACTGATTTAATCATTACTCGCAATTCTATTTTATATAATTAACACGTCTGTATTTCAAATTCGCAATGTACATAACTTAAAATTATTATCGATGACCTATTGCTCATACGTAGAACATAAAGACATTAAATATAAATTTTGTAAACTAGCCATTATAAAATATATATATCCTATCCTATTCCGTATTCATAAACTATTATAATTATATATTTAACTAAAATTACCGAGCTATGTCCTTCTTTTACTGGGACAGTCGAAATCCAAGGAGGTACTCGTTATTATACATGGTCCCTAAATGATTCAATATTTTAGTCACGACCCATTTATTTATTGCTTTCCTTATTAATAATATTATTTACATCTCCTTAGCAAGCAAAAATATTTGTACTACTACGGCGACCTAACCGATCTTAGAAATATCCTAATGTCACCACTTGACTCGAACTAATTTATGGTTATTTTGGCGTGAAGAAATTAATGTGTACCTATCCAAGATTATGGAAAAATACAAACCAAGAAGAACGTTATTGACTCAAGACACATGTTTGCCATTCTAGATCCCTCGCTGCAGTTTTTAGAAGTATGAAAAAACGTAGGTGGTAACAAACCTTTTTTACAAACTACATTTACGAAATAAATATAACTCTCGATATTACTAATTCCCAATATTTTAAGCATGAATTCAATCTCGTCACGATCATACATCTTAACTAACTTAAATACTATATTCTACTCTAAGTATACTAATAATAGCGGGGCCCTTAAAATTTTTTGCAAATATGCTAATTCGGTACATAATCATAATATTTATTTATTTATTTAGCGTACTCTCAAAAGTGTGATTAGAATATACATGAGTCTATAATGCAATGGATGTTTTAATGGTTACTTTAGTTGATCTCAAATATACGATTAACCTGTCAATAATTTAATATAATTTAAAGATTACTCTAATTGGTCTCAAATATAATTTCAAGCTGACGATAATTTAATAGAATAGCGTTACTTATGAATAATAATATTTACATTCACCTTTTTCTAAATTCTCGAAATATTATTCTACAATAACAAAATTATGATAATAATATTTTATTCCTATTAAACCTACCGAAAGTGAACTAAAGTTGTGTTTCAATACTAAACTTTCTATAATATGTTCGGAGTTCTCTTTAAATATTCAAATCATAACCTAAATACCACGCCGATAATTATATTCGAAACGATACGCGACCCCTGCATAGAGCATCCTAGAATACCTTCCTAGAAAACCTGCACACTGTCTACGAATCCTAGCTAGGGTTGGCATAAATATCTAGCGATGAATAATTTTTTAAAACAATTTAAATTTTTAAACTAATTAAATAAATATGCATAATAATGAAATTATCAAGTAATGCTTTAAACCAAACTCCTGGTCACGCGCAGCAAATGTGGTGATATCGTCCTATCCACGAGGACCTGGCGTGGAAGGATTCCTCTCCTTCTCCCGTCCTACTCCTGGGTCACGTCACCAAATGTGGTGAAATGAGCTACCTACGAGGAAACTAACTTCCTCTAGTCATCCCGTCTTCATCCACCTGTACGGAGCTTACAGGTGTTTTACCTTACGCGAGTTGGCCTTCGTGATCGTCTAGAAATAATACCGTATGACCCTTCGTTATGACCGATGTAATCCAAGCCCTTTTATTTGGCGAATACTGATAATTTCATTCTAAAGCTAATCGTTCTTAACCCTTCCGAATATTCTAAGCAATCCTGACAAACCCACGTGTAATCAAACTATATGTCACTCAATATTTCCTAGGAACATCTAAACCAAACAACCTAAAATATCTCTAAGTTTACAAAATATAAATTCAAAATATTATCTCTAGAAAATGTGGCAGCCCTGGAAGAAACATTCACAAATAATTTGGAACAAATACGATGTACAGTAATTTAAATCAGAGCGTAATGTAATAATGATGCAATAAAGAACAGTTTCCTGAAAGGTACAAATTATATAGCAATTCAATGTCAAAATATAATATATTAGGTATATAAGGATTTGTGGGAACTGGGATATGATAATGTTAGTACCGCGGGGAACCAGTCTTTTCGTCAGACTGATGATTTTTCTCCACTGCTCCACAGCAGGATCGTCTGGTAACCAGACGACCTACTTCCCAACCCTTAATCAGTGGACCTGGGGATTCAAACCCATGAACCTGGCCATCACCCTATTAGGGGTTTTCGAAGTTCGGTCCACTCACCTTCGAGACAACCTCCACCAATAGACAGATAGCAGGGTCTTTCACCATACTACCCCATATTTCGTCTTTCGATGGGGTCCCGAAGTGCGCGATCCCAACCTCTCCTAGCTGTCTTCATTCATCAGCAGTCGGTCCACTCACCCTCGAGACAACCTCCACCAATAGACAGATAGCAGGGTCTTTCACCATACTACCCCATATTTCGTCTTTCGATGGGGTCCCGAAGCGCGCGATCCCAACCTCTCCTAACTGTCTTCATTCATCAGCAGTTAACCATATTTATGTAGCATAATTTGCATGGGTCGTAGTTTATATGTTTATTTATATAGAAGATGGCAAATTTTGTTAGAACGCTACATGTCCATAACTAAGATTTCAGTATTCGATGAGTTAGTGAGTACCTGGTTCGGGCGCGAGGCGTTGGCCCGAGTGTTAGTGAACTATATTACGTGCAGTATAGGAAAGGTATCGATATATCATATATATGTATATTTAGGTACATGTATGTAATATATAAACGTAAGCATAGTATAAACACGGAGTAAGCCGAACGCATACGTTCCAATTTCCTGAAATATAAATTCTTAATTCTAGACTTAGCTTTCCGTCGATCAGCTCAGGAACACTGATTCTATAGTATCTTTAAATCTGCAAATGCCGCACCCCTCGTACCACTATACTGGTATACAAAATAAAATGAAGTTCTTGATAATCAAAACAGCAAACACCCACTGAATTTAATACCGAAAGCGACCGCTTCCCGTCAGGTCAAAAGTCAACTGCCCCGAGCTACCTCTCTCCCTGGCCCACTCCCCTTCCCCGCTCCCCGCGCCCCAAACCCATCCCCAAATCTTCCCCCTCGTCCCCCTCTGCTTCCCGCACCACTACATCCATCCCACTTGGTTAGGTGTTATATTTTCTAGTCATTTGAATTTATTTTCGTACATCTGAATTCACGTATCTCTCTCTACGATGGTTCAATACCATCACAAACTTTATTGAAATATTATTCTCTTTATTTTGAAACCTTTTTTTATATTTAATGCAGATTGGATCAAACACAATATTTAATAAATAAATGTAAATTAATGTTTTTGATTGTAGAAATTCGTTTGAGATTCCCTTCACCTCTCTCAAAGATTTCATTTAAGATCAAAGAAGAATTCATCCATTATTTGTTTCAGTTGTCAAATACGATATTGGATATACTAAATTGCAGTCATAAGTAATCAAGTTTTCATTCCATTGAAATCTGATTTACAATTCAGTGACCTTCTGTTCAGATTACAATTACTTTTAAATTGGTATTTGACATTGCAATTATTTGCAAATATTAAATTTATTGACGTATTAAGGAATTCATCTTTTTTTTTTCTTTTTTTAATCATAGTTCATAAGTTGAGAAGATAAAGTCACAACAATCTTCCCAAAATTTTACAAAATAAATCTAATGAAAACATTCACACATAATATTCCTTTTATTTTAAAACACATGTTTTATCGAAAACAATTTTGAGTTTATTTTTATGATTCGAAAGCTTTACACATACGTCATCGGGAGAACGATATAAATGAATTTATACCGTTCTCCCGATGATGAATTTGTAAAACTTTCGAAACATGTCCAGAAAAAATAAACTAAAAATTCAAGAAAACGGTAATATAATTCATAAAAATATATCATTGTGGAATTTCACATTGTTAACGCCTTAAATCTATCCAAAGCTTATTATTAACGATTTCGCTTTTAGCCTAGCATTGTTCAATAATATTTTATTTATTTTTTCAGATAGTAATATAAATAATTTACAACTAGTCAATAATTTTATAAAATCTATCTTCCTCTGTTTTACTCCACATTTTGTGTTACGTATAAATTAATTTATTGATGAGGTTTTAAAAATCATGCATTGATCGGTTACATATTTTTACTGTTTATTATTTTATCTTCGTCTCTATTGAGATACAATTAATCTTTATTAATTTATTTCAGAATGATATTTGTTAAAAAATATATTAAAAATTGTTACTCACAATACTGCTATTCCAGCACCATACCACTTATTCACGTAACATAGCACAAACACCACGACAAGAGATGCGATTGTCCAAGCTCCTGCCAGAGAAAGTCCTATATTAGTCCTCCAAATTATCGGGAAGAGAACGATGGGCGAGAGAATATAAAGCTGCATGTCCACGGAGAGATACCACGATTGTCCTATACACTAAAACAAAATTACCATCAATTACAATAAAAAAACAATAAAAATAAATAAACACCCATGAAACCGTGCCATTTTCTAGAGGGCTGGAAGGGAAGATAAAACTTTCATGTCTATTTTCAGGATTTATTTCTGTTGGTCTTGCGATGTTATCCGCGGCAATCCATCCTTCTTCCAAACATACCTATCTGTTACGTGCATCCTTTATCATTCTTTCACCCCTTCCCTTTCAAACTCCTGCCTCTTCATCTATCGGAAACCATTCGAAAACCCGGCATGCCCCTTTAAAATTTGAATTTTATTATTAATACTTCATACTCGATCATCTCATGATACAAAATGTGTTATCGTTCAACTCGATTTTAAGATGTAAATTATTTTCAGTTTTTGCTTAGATACAACGTAAAAAATAAATATATCTTTCATTCGACTGGTGGATAAAGTTATTGGATATTTCAATCGATTTATCGTATGATCATTAATTCTAAGCAGACGTGAAATTAAATTTGTGTTTAAAACACATTGAATTTTTTTTTAATATTTTGTTTTCATGAAACTTTCTCGCTAACTAACAAACCAAATAACAATCACGCCTTCTCGCAGTTTCATCGAAAGGGTACGCTGAGAGAATGGACGCTACACCACTCTATCCTGACACACCTATTTTGCTTCCTCCGCATTCATACAGTGATTCACACACAAGCGTCGTTTCATCCGACTTTATATACTATCTTAAACATTATTTCTTCATCCATTTATTTTATAATTTTTTCTTGTATAAAACAGGTCGTCTGAACCGAAATACTGTATAAAATATAACATATTTTAACTATTATATTGATTCTCATTCATTCTTGCATGCCATAATGGAGGGTATGATCGAGGGGACAAACTCTAGGGGACGCCCACGCCGAGAGTACCTGGAGGACCTGTTGGTGGACGTACGCTGCTCATCATATGCAGATCTCAAAAGAGCCGCACAAGACAGGGAAAAATGGAAGAGAATAATGAAGGAAATTGCTGCAAACCAATCCCAGGATTGAAACCAGAGAAGAAGATTGATTCTCATGACAGGTAGCTAACCTATCGCCATTTTATTGTCACGTCAATTCTACACCAGACCAAAGAGATTGTGACCATTACACTACCATCGCATCGCCGGGAATCAAACCCGTTACCTTCGGTATGGTAGTCAAATCTCTTACCACTCTACCACGAAACTCGACAAATCATTCATTGTTCATAAAGATTTCTTCCACTCTAAATTCCTTCCTGATTTGATTTCTGCATTTGAAATTCTATCAAACATTGTTTTAACACATGTACGTCTAAAGGTTCTCAACTCTACCGCATTTATTCTGCTCTTTTCTTTCTTCTGCCTGTTCAATGCTTTGCTTCCAAAGATAACGGTAAATTTATTTCCTGATATTAATATAGTATATTCTAATAAATATTTCAACTTAGTTACAACATGTCAGAGAAATCGACGCGCGAGCATGACACGATGTATGAAAGTTGAGGAAGCGAGAGAAATATGTCAGGAAAGAAAAGTGTGGCAGTCCATTATTTCTGCCTACCCCTTCGGGGAGGCGGCGTGATGGTTAGTTAGTTTTTTTAGTTAGTTATAATACAACATTACGTATTTGAAAAACACAACCCACAAGAAGGATTCCAATTACTATCTAGGGAAATCTTTTGACAAAATCCTATAATTTATTCAGCATAATAATGAAATTGTCAAGAGGATCATAAAATCTATTTGATTTATACTATGAACTGATACTTTGATTCCCTTTAGTTCTGTCTAAAAGCAAAACTGTCGAACTTTTTCGTGGCATAGTCTCAACTGAATGTTAGTTTAAACGAAGCTGTAAAAACATTTTTTAAATATAAATATATAATTTTTGATTTGATGCATGGCATCTAAAAATTGGATCTTGGAATCTTGGAAATCATCAATATCCATCAGATTTAACTGCACGTATTTGAAATCGTTTAATTATTTTTTTTTATTTATCTATAAAGTTATCTTCAAGAAAATATATTAACTAACTTTTAAATATTGAAAAATACAATAATATATTTAATGATTTATGAAGCATCGTTTATTTATGAATTACCCATCTCAGGGGCACTGTAATACATTAATAATCATAATGACCTTTTGATAAATATACGAGAAAATCGAGAAAGACATCAAAAGAAGGGTTGGTGTTGGAGAGGAACACATCGAAAAAAATAATAAGCGAAGCAAAGATAGGAGTTTTTACATAACGGAGCCCTTGTGCTCATTAACGATACAAAAAACGTATGATGAATGCCATGCTATGAATAACGTACGATTAGACGATGTATGATAGAATACCGAACGAAGGTAGATGGTTTGGAAAAATTGAATTAATGGATGAAGGAAGAATGGTTTAAAGTTGTGCACAAGTGTGGATGATTAAATAAGCCAAAGATTTTTGTTAAACTCGTCGTTCATATCTATGAATATAATATAGAGTAGATATATCAGTTCTTTCTGCCCACCAGTTAGATAAATGAGTTTAAAAAAACTTACTAATTTATTATACAATCTTCAATATCCGCTGAAAATAGCTCATTTTCATGAACAAGGAATCTGGTTATGTCCATGTTTGAACCCAAGTCCCCTGGATCAGGAGTTAAGCATTATATCCCCTAGACCACCACCCGCTTGGTAAGTTAAGTTGTGAATATCATTTATTTCTCTTTTTCTTTTTTATATTATTTGTATTTACAACAGCTATATTTTAAAAAATAAATTTCATGGACATGTTTCGGACAAACAGTCCTTACTCAGTGATACATATTATAAAGATACTTTTTTTAAATATTGTATAATTGTTAACATGATCTGACAAATGTTATATAGAAGAAATTGTGAATATAATAATTATTTGAACTCTCTTTTGTGTTTTATTGAAACTTACTTCGGTATTAGGATTAACGTAATTCTGTACGTATAGCAATAGGGTCCACCAGTACTCTTTGCAAGGAGCCACAAACTCATGCATGAATTTCTCATTTATCGGGCCACTTCCGATTCTGGGCAAGACAGTGACTACCAAAAGCAAAACCATTGCAAGTGCCGGGGTGAGACGCAGAATACGATGGAGATAGAACATCGGAATTTGGCGCAGAGATTCTGAAATGAAAAAGTCAAGTCAATAATTAAAATAGAATCTTAAAACAATACTTTTAATAAAATTAGAAAGGTCTTAATAACAATCTTCACTTAAAGCTCCGGCAAAAAATAGTTCATTGTTTTGTTAGGTTGGTGATCTTGTACGGATTTGAGTCATGGACCCATAAAATTAGCACTATGAATAGGTTAGAGGCATTCAAAATGTGAATGCATGGTAAAATGCTACGCATTCCATGGACAGATATGGTAAGCAATGCACGCGTAAGGGTGCTACAAAGAGCAAGAGTTGATAGACAATTAGTGGCTCACATCAAGATCCGGAAGGTGTCTGTTCCAGCTTGAATCTTAACTTGCAATCGGTCTTGGCACTCGGCTAAGGGAAAGCGCGTCTTCCCGATAGTGCAGCAAACATATTCTCACGTCACGTTTCCAAATAATCAACACCGGTCTCAGCTTAATCAATAGATCAGTTTATCGGCTTAGTCAATAAATATATTTCTGCCCAAAGCATTACAACATTTCATACTAAATGTTCATTTCTTCGACGGAACGAAAACGTACATGAAATAATCGCGGAATGTAAGGAACATGTCCTCACTCTTACTAGTTCTTCTGGTGACTGCCCATTTTACCTGAAAGGTTCTGTTTATCAAACCTCCCCTAACTAAGGGTTGCAGGTTTCTCGGAATCATTTCAGGCCATTTAAAACCACACCGTAAGGCTTTATCTTAAACCGTGTAGGCCAATTAAATAGATCCATTAACATATATCTAATATATTTAAAATTCTATGTCGTTACACATAGCGATATACATATCTATACACATATCACAAAGACAATTGATAACTACAAAGTTTAAACATTACAATAATGTTAGATATAATTATATCTAAAATGTACTAAAACTAAATAACCCTTTTAAAATTAATAAATATCTAAATAATGGTTTTCTATCTGCCTACCCTCTCGGAGACACGGCGTGATGGTTTGTTGTTGTTGCACCTACTAAAGAATAATGCTAGGATTAGCCGTCATAACCGCTCTAAGTATCTGTTGTTTACACAGACTTTAAGTAAACTAATAAAATCTCTGGGTCTGATCCCTTGTGACTGTTCGACCTATACAAATAACATAATGTTATTTAAGTAATGTCCGAAAATACTGCGATAACGTTCAAACACCTTTACAATTCGGAAAACAAAGGTAATAACTAAATCTAAGTAAAGAATATCTGCAAATATTGAAATTCCAATTGTCTCGTTGATCAAGATCTTAGTTTGATTACAAAATAGCGCAAACAGTGTCTTACCTGGGGCATGTACTTTACGAGATTTTACTTTTTGTTACGAGAAAAGTACGAGCTTCTGCAACTATAATAGAATGTCGCATATAAAGGGCAAAATATAATAGAATGTCGTTAAGCTGTGGAGAGAAAACAGATCGCTTGGCTTCGGAATATATAAGATTGGACGGGTATTAGAACAGTCGAGGCGCAGTTTAGAACTGCGCAAAATAGGAACATGAACTCTTAAGTGAAAATCGACGTCGGAAAACCCGAAATGACACATGAAAAAGAAGAATATAATACACTTAAACTGATGTATGTTCGATGTAAAAATGGTAATCTGTTTACCATACAATATTTCGAGACTTGCAGATTTACTTTTCAACATTTGTTTTTATTTTTTCTTAACATTGGTAGATTATATTTTTCTGGAGATATTGTTAATAATTTGAGCTTTACATACAATTGTTTTAAATATACGAGTATAATAATCCAAAGTATCCAATGAAAAACATACATTGATAAAATCCAATGAAAATATAAGAAGTAAATGCAGTGCCAATGATGGTGTTATGAACAAAATAATGAAAGGTTCATTAAGATGGTTTAGACATATGAAAAGAAAGAATGGTAAAAAAAAATATGTGAACGATGTAAATGGAACTAGAAAAAGAGGAAGACCGAGGAAAACGTGGCGCGATCAAATAAATCAAATATTGAATGTCGGCCATGTGAGGAGTCAGAGAAATCGACGCGCGTGCATGACACGATCCATGAATGTTGAGGAATCGAGAGATATATATCAGGAAAGAAACGTGTGGTAGTCCTCTCTTTATGCCTACCCCTTCGGGGAGACGGCGTGGTGGTTAGCTTTTTTAAATCCAACTAATAATTAAAAGTATATTTAAAAAAAAAAAATGTAGCTAAGGTTGAATTCTAACAAAATACATTTTAAATATAAAGCTGTTTTTGCGTTAGATACAAGAAATCTCTGCAAAAAAAATATATGTATATATCTGTTTCCTCATATATAATAAATAGCATTTCCTATAATATTTCCGCAAATACAGAAAAACTTGCTTTAAAAAAATAATAATAATTAAACCTATTATTTTTCTCATAATGATGTATATTTTTTAATATGTATACATGCACTACTCCAAGAAAATTTATGGTAGAATGGCTTTTAACTTACTATTATTAGTCTCACGGAAGAAAATGTATGAAAGCAAAATTCCGCTCAGCAAGAAGAATGTATCCACCGAAACACCGGCTGCCATAACTATCGTGGCTTTGTACGTCTGCATCCACTGTTGGGAAATACTGCATCTTAGTACAATACATTACAATGTCGCATAAAGAACCTTTTAGAAATGTCAAGACAGAAGTAAATGGCATGTTTTACACACGAGCTGAATATCTTAGAGCTAATGCGGATAAAAGCACAATACTATGACTCATCTAGAACGAATAGAATATCAAATAAATATTAAGGATAATATTACATAAAAAAATGAAATTAGTATAAAACTATACAAAATATAAATAATAATAATATTATTAATAATAAATCAAAATGAGCCTTATCTGAATTACAAAATTTGTATTAACCCGTGAAAGAAGTAACATTATGCAATGAAAGCGTATTTACACTTTTCCTGCTCTACGGTAAATGAAATTAACATATCTGTAGTATATATCGTATCACCTCCCAGTGATGCATGAATGCAAAGTTTCAAATGCATTTTATTTTAATTAAAAATAATAATAATTGGAACAACACATTTTTTTAAATAATAATAATCAGCCATACAGATGGTTTATTATTATTATTAATAATTTGTTGAAGTACTCTGTACATCATCACAGCGCAAGCCAAATCGATGTATGGGGCGAAAAAAGAACATCAAAGGAAAAACGCAATCAAAGGAAGAACCATATGAACAGGAATATGCCAATCATCCCTTGTTGCTCTTCATTTAATGGTATTTACGAATGCAATATAATTATATCCAAAAAGGTTTTTCTCTTTTGCCATTAATTATTGTTATATTTTGCATTAAAAGATAAAATCATTCTCAATGATTGTTATCTGTAGGAGCAAACAAGTATTTTCAAATATATGGACACATAGTTGTCATCGCAAACTAAAACAAGCTAAACAAGCTAAAATGGCAGTGCACAGTGGTGTTCTTGTACTGACCCTTATGTATGAAAGCGAAGCATGGAACTGGCAAAAGGATGAAAGTAGAAAAAATGCAGTAGATATGAGATCTCTTAGACGAATCGGTGGATACTCTGGGTATGATAGAGTGTCGATGCTGTTATAAACAAATCAATGAAAGGATCATTAAGATGGTTTGGACACATGAAAATAATGAATGAAGAAAGAATGGTTAAAAAAAATTATGGTGATGGGAACGATGTAAATAGAAATAGAGAAAGTCCGAGGAAAACGTGGCATGTACAAATAAATCAAATATTTAGTGTCGGCCACGTGAGGATTCAGAGAAATCGACTAGCGTGCATAACACGATGTGTGAATGTTGAGGAAGCGAGAGAAATATGCCAGGAAATAAAACTGTGGCAGTTCATTATTTCTGCCTACTCCTTCTGAAAGACGGCGTGATGGTTAGTTAGTTAGTTCGTTTTGGAATAACTGTTGCACAATCAGAACTATTTTTAACTTATAAAATAAAATAATTTTAGTGACGTTTTTCATAATTTTTCACTGTTACTAAATCAACAAAATGTGTAGTTTTTATACATTAAAACAGTATTTTGTACGTGTACGAATCTCGATTTTTTGTAAAAAAAAAAAAATTACATTCGTGCACCACTGGTCTCTATTACATTCGTGCACCACTGGTATAATTAATGAAACGTGACCAATTTATGCGAGATTATACAAGTCATAAAACAAATGGTCGGGTCTAGTAAACATCTGAATAGGCGTATCATTTACACCAAAAACTATTTCATGTGCGCTAGGTTTTCAAAAATATTTTAACCCAAAAATAATTGCAGTCTAAATTGGAATGTGGCGTTTTAGATATAGAAAATGACAAATGAAAAAAAAATATGTGTGAATGTCCCCAAAATTGTTTCCTATTGTTATTAATAAAAAAAGGATATTTAAAATATATCTTCTTTTTTTTCTCTCGTGGTATGAAATGGGTAAGAAGGTAACTGGTAAGAAGTCAGCTGGAATATAGTTCCGTTATTTGGTCACCGCCAGGGATCCAATATTCTCTGATGGTGGAGCGAGTGCAGAAAAAATGTCTGCGCTTTCTTTACCTCAGGGAGCACGGTTATTACCCGTGGCTCTTTCCGACTGAATTCTTGCTAGATATGCTAAGCTACCAATCATTGGAGAGAAGGAGGAATATTCACTTGGGAGTTCACTTATTTCAGCTGATTGGCGGCCGTATACAAAACTCGGATGTCCTGAGTGATGTAGGTCTATTTGTTCCTGATAATTACCTTCGTCAAAGACAGCACAGATTGTTTTATTTGCCGCGCTGTAGAACCAATCTGCCAGTGGTTATACCTGTGGGTAGGGCAATCTTATTGCTTAATCGGGTCGCCTCGGAGGTCGACATATTTCGTGATAGTGAGAGTTGCCTCAGGGATGCAATATCAATGTTGTGATTGTTATCTCTGATGCCGTAGTATTTATGTATTTTATTATTTTTTAAATGTTATTTTGGAAATACGTATATATTATTATGTAATTTTGAGCTTGCATACGACTTGGACGCATCTGTAATGTTTGTAATCTTTATAAATAAATGGGTTATTCATTCAAATTCGACAACTTTACATTAAAATATCAGCCATATTCTCCAAATTTAAAATTTCGAATTCAAGATCACAACAGAACCGTCCCACAAAATATTCCTCTCACCATAATTTCACAGTTCCTCGCTGTCGCTCAGCTCTAGCCCAAAAGCAATTTCCATTCCGCGCGCCCTATATTTTCAATCGTCTTCCTGAGAATCTTAAATCAATTAACGACACTAAGAACTTTAAACGTGCTCTAACCAAATTTATAAAGGGGTCATCGTTAGACGTAGAAAACACTTTTTTCTTTTAGATTTAGTAATTTTAAATATATCTTCATATTGTGATTACCAATGTTAGCATAAGATTACTAACAAGCCATTCTACTAACAATGCTACTAACATCATATTTTATGTAGTGGTCACGATACAGGCCATGCCTAGTGTGACAACTACAGTCCATAAACTTTTTTGGCAAATTGTAAAATAAAACATGTTAAATAAAATAAAATAAATCTCGGACGACTTATAATGTAATACGATTTTATTAAAATCTAGAATGCACTGCACGACTTCAAAATCAATAAAATAAACTTCAACGTTAAGGATAAATCAATGTAAAAATTAAACGACCTGTCCTTACAATGCCCTCAAACAGTAATTACTTTATTTCAAGGTTCGTTTCTAAGTAAGTTAATGGGCTCTTTCTTGACCCAATAATATATTTTATCAATAGAACAACTGGCGGTAATGGTCGTAATTACACGGGCCATTAATGATAACTATGTTTATTATACCCATTCAAATTCCTTAATAAATCATATGAACTATTAAGCATTAATAATAACGAGGGTATAATTGAGATAGTAATTTGTAAATTAATATGACTGTATTCAAATGAATCATAGTATAGTTATCACTAATTAAGGTTAAACCATTTTAATATTGTAGCTTATTTCTTACCCTCATTGCGTCCAACATATCTAAACCATACGATAAAAATACGGAATATCTATGCCCCAGAATAATCCAAAGCATGGAGATGACCCTGATTCCATGAAGGCAAGCTAATGGTCCAGGGTCTTTACTAAGAGTAGTTAGTCTGCGTGCATTCGTGTATAAGGAAAACGCAGTCAACAGTGGACGAGGCGGAATCCTGGTTCCTGAAAACACAAATTCAGATAAAATTTAAAAAGTTATACAACATTTTGAATGTTTACAATTACTTGCAGACGAATACTGGATTTTACCTATTGCGGGTTATAAATTCAAGGATTAATTGTATCTCAATAGAGACGAAGATGCAAATTGGGAACAGAATATGGTGATCGAGGTGTTTACAGGACTTATAACCTGTCATTGTTTGCTCTATTTAGATACAATTTATCCTTAAAAATTTATACATTGAATTGATTGGTTACATCATTTATAAAGTATGAAGCACTTACCAAGTTTAACGAATATGACCCAACAATCATATAATGTACTCAAGAGAATCACCAGTCCAAATATAGAAAAGAAAACCCTGCAAAGAAAATATATTTATTTATTATTTCTTGACCAATAAAAATTAAATAATAAAGTTTTATTATTGTTTAGGGGAATGACATTTTTCGCCTTGCCTTAATATGTTTTATAATGCCTTAGCAAGGCCAAGCATATCATTACGATAAAACATAATACAACACATATATAAGAAAGTATACGTAAATTATGTAAATGGGTACGGAGTCGAGGCCGACCGAGGAAAACATGGCATGACCAAATAATCAAATTTTAAAGGTCGGTGATGTTAGAAGTCGAAAGAATCGACGTGCGTGTATGACTTGCTGTATGAATGCGAAGAAAGCTAGAGAGGTGTGCCAGGATTGAAAAGTGTGGCGGTCCATTCTCTCTGCCTACTCTTACGAGGAAACGGCGTGATGGTTTGTTGTTGTTGTTGTTGTTGTCAAAAGTGTCAGCATTTAATGTTTTAATTATTTTTAACAAAGGTGGATGAGTAAATATAGGTGTACTCGTAAATATAGTCCTGCTTACGGGAACCACAAATACTAAGCATAATGCTTTGAGCCCTTGAGTATTCACTGCTTCGGTCCCCAAGATAATACACCAGTGTATTCTCGCATATAAATCTAGCACATGGTAAATGTACTGTAGGCCACACACAAAATGTATTTGCGGATTAACCCCTTTATAGTATGGCCTAAAATCTAACCCGTGGTTTACCACCTGAACTCCGTGGACACGGATGGGCGTTGCGGCAATGTTACCTTGCATTTAATCACATAGTCGCGTACTTTGGATGCAGAATACAAATTCACAATTTATGAAACTAAATGAGTTTCTGCCGAGAATACTCTATCGAATATTCAATGTGAGAATAATGTATCAATCTTAACTATTCTAGCATTCGCGGTATGGACCCTATTATGAATGCACATATTATAGTTAATTATAACGTTAGAGTTGGTAAGCTTTCTAACCATATTTTAACGAAATCCAAAGCGTTGAGACTGATCACTCTAAGGTATTATGTATTATGTAAAGAGAACATGTATATACCTATAACTTGTTCAAAGATGTTAACGCTTCACTTAATTAATCTTGATTAATTAATAATCAATTACAGCGGTGTTTCACAACTGTAATCGTCTAGAAATTATATGTTTATCTCATACTTGATCTCTTGCAAACTTGCTCTAATCTTGGTATTAACTAATTAAATTATTATTGGTAAATTTAACACAAAATCGTCGATAAACACAATTCGTTTTCAAAATGTATTTATTTTTATTTTTATAATTGTAGTCATTTCAAATGTTCCTCGTAGGATAAAGCTGATGAAACATGTCACAACAAATATAAACATATTTAATAAATTAGAAAATCTTTATGCTTGTATTGTGTAAATTCATATGGAGTTTTATTTATTGTAAAACCATTTAACCAATTTTAAATTAACTTGTTGAATGTATACAAATACTTGTAGGCGAATACTGGATTTTTAAATTAGTTCTTTCGCACTTTAAGGCGTTATCATTTTTTTTTTTGTAAATCAAATGTATTTTCCTAAATGGTTTTGTAATTTTGATAATTTGTAAGAGGTTTTAGTTTCTAAATTTGTGGTTTGTTATTTCTTTTCTTTTGTTGTTATGTTTGATGAATTCGTTAATTTGTAATCTTTGTAATATATTTTAGTTTCTATGCCTGTGATTTGATATTTCCTGAATATTTTTATAATTTTTTAAGATTTTTAAATTTCTGAGTCTGTATTATGATACATCCTGAATGCTTTTGTCATTTTGTAAACTTTGTAATATGTTTAAGTTTCTATGTTTTTGATATTTGATGAATGCTTTTGTAATTTTGTATAATTTTCTAGTTTCTTAGTCTGTGTTTTGTTGTTTCCTGAATGACTTACGATTATTGTATATTTGTATGTAATTATTAAATATTTGAATTGTCATTTTGCCTCAGATGAGTTCATGGGAATACAATATAACCACTATACATCTATAAAATAAGTAAATAAAAAATAATTATAAACAAATGCTTTAAAACGGCGAAACATATCATTCCCATGATTTATTATAATACTTAAAAACAGACGTTTTCATCCATATTAATTATCCAAATCTTAATGACCCTTTCATTATTTTGTACATGTCACGTTCATTCACACAGCGTTCACTTATTATTATTGCGTTTGACAGTTTATCATATACCATATATAATACAAATCCATCTGAGAAATCTCGTTTCTACTGCATTTTTATTAATCAAAATAATCAGTTATCTGGCGTTCAATTATTGGTTAATACTCGTAGCTAATTACAAGCTCATAATTAACATTAAAACTTTTTCCAAATATCAGTTCACAATATACAAGTTCTACTTAAAACTAAGATTCCAGCACCATTGATGAATTCAGCATATTGAACGGGTATTCATGGAAAAAATAATCACTTACACTCCAAAAATCTCGACCGCCTCCCACGGTTTCGCTTCGTCTACACAGCAGCTCTCTTCAGCCATGGACACTTCGATATTTACATGCGACAGGACACTGTTGATTGTAGAGGCTACGTCATCAGATTTGCAAGAAGCAGGCATACAATACGCCCAAGAAAATGATAAGCCTAACGAAGTAGTGCCAGTTCTAAAATATTAACAATATTCATATTAATTTGATGTGTGACATTTTTAGATGTAAATTAAACACTTTGATTTAGGAATAAACTGAACATTTAAATATTTTGTATTAAAACCACATTGTTTTGTTATTTTACGCTACCGATCGGTTTCGCTCCAAAGGAACTTTATCGAGGCAATTAAACAAACCTAGGGTAGGTAACAAAATCAAGTTTGCTATGAAAAACTCTAATTTAATTTAAACCAGTCGGTGGAGTTAATAAACAAATTGAAGTGGTTTTATAACAACATCCATTGATTGATTATTAAATAATTATTTAAATTCAAATCTTAATTATTTATTTTCCAAATAGAATCACAAATACAAATATATTTAAGTTGCCGATTTGAAAGATTGTAAAATAACAAAACTCCATATTAAATAACGAATAATGATTTGATATTTGAAAATGTTTAATATAGTAAAGCGAAACTTGTTATGCCTATAAAATCTAATAAAAACATATTCGTTCAATGTTTTAGTTATTTCTATATTCATAAATTTGTATTTGTTAAAAACATTTGTTTTTCAAGCCATGATATTAAGCTACATTTTCCTTTGTTATTATAATTATATTAAAAAAATGAAAATAACATTTTTCATTATTCGTTTTTTTAAGTTTAAATAATCCTGAATGAAAAAACCATATAGAAAAATATTACAAATAAAAAAAAACTTATCAGACACTTTAACAACTCCCCCGATATTAACGATATTTTACAAACTACATTTAATGAAAGTTTTATCAACGTGATAAATCTCGTAAAAATTAAAACATGTTATTATTATAACATTTCTATAAGTAAATCAGAGATTTTTGAAATCTCTAAATTAAACTATTATGTTTAGAGAAAGTTTTCGTAATTCTGCTTAAGTTTTAACAATATCATGTTGAAATGGAATTCAAACTATTTGTAAAATATTAAATAAATATTAAAATGAAACTTCAAAAAGTAAAACTTTATATACCCATTGCTGTTAGTAGGAGTTGAAAACTCTTAATTCTGTAAAAGGTTGTTTAACTACTTCCACTTTTGTCTTTATTTAGACAGCGACCGGTTTCACCAGGCTCGCTGGCATGACCAGTCTGTCGATGCCAGCGAGCCTGGCGAAACTGGTCGCTGTCTTAATAAAGACAAAAGTGGAAGTAGTTAAAAAAAACATCGTTTTATTTAATTATTATTTAAAATGAACTTCCATCAAGAGAATTCAGTAAAATCATTTGATTATGTTAACTCTGTTTTTTTTTATTAAAAGGTATTTGACATACGAGTATATCTAGTATTTTTTCATTGTGGTTCACTTTTATATTTTTATATATATTGTATATATGATTCCCTTCTGAGAGACAGATAACCAAAAGGACATCTCCAGACTCCAAAGACAACAAAATAAAATAATAAAATTAGCACATTACATCAACTATATTACCCCAACCATACAAGTTTACAGACAAACAAAACAAATAGACATATCAGACCTGACCAAATTTGAGACCTTGAAAATTGTACACAGAGTGACCATGGAAGAGACAACGGACAGCAGCTACAAATTAACTAAAAATTCAGACATACACTGACACTGGACCAGGAACTGAGACAGATATCAGTTACCGAATGCACGAACTATGACAGGACAATCAAGGATATTGAACAATGGGCTGAAACTTTACAATGAACTACCAAAAAACACAAGGAGTCATAATAAATAAATTAAATTAAAAAAAAAAAAAAAAAAACGATGGCTGCCTTGCTACTGTTATCTAATCCAACAAAAATTAGCAAACTAAAAATGTGTCGCTAATTACTAATTTTACCTTATATTTACACAAATATTTTAAGCCTTTCAACCAAAATTAGCAACACGATAAAATAAATGTATATTTCAAAATAGATCGCTTTAAGTAATTTGAATATTGGACACTAGATGGCAGCTCATTCAAATACATTTTATTTCCATCGTGTCGATGGAAATAAAATATTCGTCTCAGGTTAGCAGTCTAGACGGGCCAAATTCATAATAAGACTTAGTTTCTTAGTAATAAGATACCATTTTACACTTAATTAAGAAAATGTGCATTTACCTGACTCTCGGTGATTATTATTTTCTCATTCATTACTTAAATCCGTTAACGTTCTTAAATTGACAAACGACAGAACCAGACTAGACTTCAAATAGAAACCATTGTAACAATAATTCACACACCAGTAACTCGCTTGGACTACGGTCTAGTACACGAATTATTTGATGAATATAAATATCCAGAAGGTTAGATTCGAATTTAGAATGTTTGACGTTTATTCAACTGTTAACATTTTTTATAATAATATATTCAATGTGTATCTTAGCATATCATTTATAGCTTCTATTTTATTACCACAGATAACGTATGAATTAAAATTCGCAGTTGATATTTGAAAAGATTTTTTTTATAGGTATGATTCATATTTGGATTTGAATATTTAATAATTTGAAATTATTAAAATTATTGTGCAACAGAAATGTGTGTGTGTGTGTGTGTGTGTGTGTATGTGTGTGTGTGTGCGTGCGTGTGTGTGTGCATTAAAATTAAAACTAATCCTTATGAGAATATTTCAGTCGTAGGCAAAATCAAATACAAAATCCTTGAATTCAAAATAAATATTTTACAAAACCTGACTAAAGACTGTTTTAATGGCCAATATCGTTCATTATTACGAATTCTAACCTTTCCTTTAAGAAAACTTTTCAAAAATTCAAATCCACATCAATTTTGATTATTTTTTTTCAACTCAAAAATTAAATAATTAATAGAATAAAAACGTCCGCCAAAAGTACTCGTATATAAAAATAATTTTATGCATAATATAAAAGTCTTTTCAAAAGCAATTTGACTTTTTGTTATTTTAAGTATTAAGAAGTGCGAAAATGAACGATATGTCCATCAGCTGTTTGCTATATGCAGACGAAACCGGTCAGCCACAAGCACTAGTGGATTTTAATCATATATACAATACATTTAAAAATGAATTATTTTCATATTTTTATCTACGATGTTTCGTAAAGTTTGTATAGTAATAGAACTGAACTAAGTATGTACATTTTATAACATAAGACGTTAGAAGTACTCAACTAGACTGCCGAGCGAAGATAGGGATGGGTCAAATAAGGAAAATGCCTCTTATTGTTTATAACTTAGTTATAGTTTGGTTGATTTAAGTGTAGGATCCTTGCTCCACTTGAGAATCTCTCAAATATTTCAGAGTGTCTAGATTTTCACTAGCTAATCTATTACGTCTAGATACTAGTACACAAAAACTTAATAATAAATTAGGATTTTGCTAAATAATACGTAAAAATCCTTAGCCAATGATGGTTTATAAATAAAATGAAATATATAATAGCATTATTTTTAATTTCGGATAACAGAAGGCTTTGCTTGAATACTCGTAAATAAATAAAAAAGTTACTAACTCTAAATAACCATCACGCCGTTTCACCGGAAGGGTAAGCAGAGAGGATGGACCGCCATACTCCTCTGTCTTGACATACCTCTACATTCATGCATCGTAACATGCACACTCACCGATAATTCGGAGTTCGAACGTGGCCGTTTTTTAGTATTGGATTAATTTGATTATGTCACGCTTTCCTTGGTTTTTCCCGGCTTCTCTTTCTATTCACATGGCTTGTATAAAATATTTTAACTTTTTTTCCCTCGTGCATTCGTTCCATATATCCAAAGTTTGTTTTTTTAATTTTTCTAATGATGCAATCAACTGTCTGTCAGTGGATCACTCCTCGCTGTCTCCATTCTCTCTGTGTGGTCCTTCCAGAATCGTCTTCTTTGCCTTCTCAATCACACTATGTCCTCAATCTTATTTTGCGAATCACCTTTTTAGATATCCTATCTCCAAGGGTTGAACTCACGATATGTCGCATTGTTATCATTTCTTCAGTTTTAATGAAACAATAAGATTCATTTTTACAGTGTCTGCTCATTATAATAATTATGGTCCTAATGCATATGTTTTTGCTTTGCTTTCTCCTAGCAAATTAATAAGCACATTCCAAATATACAAAAAGATTTTTTTACTTTTGAGTTTATTTTTCAATACATGTTTCAAATCTAGTCAGTTTATTTCATCAATAGAAAAAAGCCGAACACCCTCCAGCACGGCCGAGTTCTCGAAATATCACCTGAGTTATCTAAAGATATCGAATGCTTTATACCTCCATCATCGGGAGAACGATATAAACTGAGTGAATGACAATAATAATGAACTGTAAATTGCAAAAAAAAGTGTTTTGATTCTTAAAAAATCGTCATTATGCAATTACACAGTTAACGTCTTAACTTTATCTTAATTTTTTTTGTCAATACTCTTAAATCTTTACCATAGATAATTTTTCTACACCATATCGGCACATTTTTATCTACAAACCAGAAATCATTAATAGCTCCACTTAGCCGAGGCGATCAGATAAACGTATTAAAAGTCTAAGCAATTATTTATTGATTCCAGAGCCACTGGGTAGGTCGTTTGGGTAGGCGGAAAGCAGCGGCCTAAGGTAAATTATGCTAATGTGCTTCTGAGTTGGCTCAGTACTTTGCGACTGGAAATTCTTTAAACTAGATGGTTTTTGATTGGATGCGCGTTAAGACAAGAGGGCTGTATAGGACGAATATCAATTTGCTCCCGCTGACTCATTGCTGTCAATTATTCTCTTGCGAACGTTGGTGTCTAATTATGCAAGCGTTTAATCGGATTCATTTAGACTCCTTCACAATGTATTGGCCGGCAAACCCTAAGGTAAACGACTCAGGGTAGATCACCAAGAAGATAGATCGACAGCTGAGTTCAACTTCACAATTCTTACCCTTTTTTAATCTTTTGGTACACTCTACATTCATCTTAACAACAAAAATATGTTTAAAAATGGACCATTCTTCTGGCGTTGTCTAGCAAATGTAGCCTTTCACATTGCATTAATAAAGAATTCTGCTTAATGCTTACACCTATTCTTAATAGATGGCGCTAGTGTAGATTGAACTAATTACATGTGAAGTGTGGTGCAACATAGTAGCATATATACATCTTCCAAAAATTTGTCAGACGTGGTGGTCGTAAGAAGGGTGGAATGGGGAATGTTGTATTACATAAAGCGATCGCTTAACCCAACCAATGACAGCTCATAAGTCCTGTAAACGCCTCGACCACCATATTCTGTTTCCAATTTGCATCTTCGTCTCTATTGAGATACAATTAATCCTTAAAACAAAAATATGTTAAAAAATGTAAATGTAAAATACAAATGGTGTTTTTTTTAAATATTCACAGCGTTTTATCTCGCTTGAGATATACTGAATCAACAGTAGGCACGTCACGTAAATATACGAAAAATGAACGCTTGGAAATTTATTAAAAATATTCAGCTAAAATTGAACCCTTGTCAAGCCCTTTCCTTTCTCCATCAATGAATGAATATATCTCAAGCATACTTACACATTTAATTTTAGAGAAAACAGAAGATCAGCGTGGCGATTGTCTGAATTTAACTCAGTCAGCAATAATTTCAAGTCAAAAAATAAGTATTCTCGAATCAGCGTAAGAAAAGGCCCGATATTAGTCATGCTGACAGCAAATCTGACGTTTAAATAAAATTTCTATACTTTTATTTTTTTTTTCTGTAATATAAATTTGGAATTAAACATGTTAAGCTCCATATATGTACAATATAAGTATATCATTAATACGAATGAAAACGTCTGTTCTCTGAACTTTTTATTATATATTATGTTATATAATAATTGATTAGATAATATTTTCTTGATACGGTATTATATAAATGTCTTCATCTTCTTCTCGGCGCTAATACTTGGGCTAATAATTGGGTGTTCATTTTTTTCAACTGATTCGTGGTCGAATACATAACTCGGATATTTTAACCCTTAACGTACCGTGTTCAAAACAAAACGCTCGCTCCCATGTGGTAAGTTCAGTTTACCGCTAACTTTATCAAAATATCAAGCATATGACTAGATGAATCAAAATTTAATTTATGTCATCTTGTAGGGAATTTCATTAGAAATAGATCGATATCTATAACATACATGGATTATTTGAAAAACATATCATTATTAATTTTTTTCTGGAACCATGCGATTTCTGATATGTAATGCGTCATAGCATACGAGTGACTGGACACGCAAGTAAAGACAAGCGCAGCGCGGCGGCCGGCGCGGCTAGACTTTACGAGATTTTACGTATGATAAAGGCACCTAGGCAAAATGTATAGTACGTTCAAGACAACGAGTACGTATTAATATTTGTCCCTTTTGGTAAAGTGTTAATATTTTCACAGTTCTGATATTATTAAGTTGCGTCCTGCGTTTCCGTCTACAGTCGGTATTATTACGTACATATTGAAAAAGCCAAAGATATAATTTATAATACGTTCAAAACAGCGAGTAAGTATTTGTCACTTTTGATAAAGTTGTAAATATTAGCAAAACAAATTCTACCTTAACACGAATGAAGGTGAGGGCAGTCTTAGAAAATATTTTTTTTTGGGATGAAGGAAGTAATTTTTTGCTTTTTTTTTTATTACGAAATATTGAGAACACTTTAATGGAGGATTACAATTTTTTTTATAATATTAGGGTCCATAGGTTTTAAGAAAATCAACTTTAAATTGGCAGTGGAAACTCAATTTACCACATGGCAACGCGACGGTTAAATGACTTGACTTTGTTTGTCCCTGATAATTATCTGCGACAAAGGCAACATAGACTATTTCACCTGCCACTGTGTAGAACCAATTTACCCAAGGTTATGCCCGTGGACAGGGCAATAATCCTTCTAAACCGCATCTCTTCGGATGTGGCCATCTTCCACAATAGTGAGGCTACTCTCAAAAAACATCTATCTCTTAAATAATGCGTTGTTCTTCTTTTTGTTTCTTATTACTTAATTGGAAATACCCACTGTGGGATTTGACCTACACAGCAGTCCTCTATTGGCTCATATCCCGGGTCATCCCCCCCAATTATCCAGGCCTTTCTAGTTTCATTATATAAATGTCATCATTATTAAAAAAAACATTTAGTAGATTTAAACTGTCTTAAAATTAAAAAAAAATTACAGAAAAATGCTCAATTTCTTGTATCCATTCGGAATTTAAAAAAACTTTTCAATATGGTCAAACCAGGGGTATTCACCATCGAGTAATAAGATTTCGATACGACTTTTAATATTACTCTCAAGATTACTTGTAAAAACGAATTGTACTAATTATGCATCGATAAGATGGGTATTTTCAAGAGATTTTTTAAAAATCAATGATTTTATCTTCTTAGGGGTAATGTCAGGTCACCCTGACGTTAACGATTACTGTGATGAATGCTTTCTCGCCACAGTGATTTCTTGGAAAGTGTTTTCAAGATTTCGTTAATATTCATTATTTTCATTGGAAAGAAGCTATTACTTGTGGTTTGACGTATTTAAAATTAGAATTACACACTTTTAAAACGTTGTATAAAACCACTTTATTTTGAGTCAGGAGCGCCAACCGGTTTCACTCTGTAACGAGCTTCGTCAGGGCTATACACAAATTAGTTTGTGTAAAGCCCTGACGAAGCTCCTTACAGAGTGAAACCGGTTGACGCTCCTGACTCAAAATAAAGTGGTTTTATACAACGTTTTAAAAGTGTGTAATTCTTATTTTAAATAGTTTTATTAACAATAACTGTATCTGAGCGATCATTCAATTTCTGTTGATCGCTTGTGTGAATTGAGTCTTACACACTCAAAAGTTTTTACAATTGCTTATTTGTTATCTGTGATGATTCAGCACTTGGGTCCCCGATCTTCGATATGAAGTGGGGTTTCGATAAGAAAAGCGATGAAAGATCAGGCTGATCGAAGGTTAAACGGGATTT
Source organism: Lepidostoma basale (assembly GCA_022606425.2). NCBI lineage: Eukaryota > Metazoa > Arthropoda > Insecta > Trichoptera > Lepidostomatidae > Lepidostoma > Lepidostoma basale. The sequence goes on along the minus strand of JAHDVF020000298.1, from coordinate 132,378 downwards.
CCATACATATTACGCAATAGTAAAGATTTTCGCTTTATCCGGCGACTTGTCAATATTGAAGAGGGTATTTTTTTATCCAGAGCATTGAAAACGCACTGCCAGCATGCGGTTCTTTTTGTTCCAATTGATGTTTAAAAGCGAATAGACGATCAAATTATCGATGAAAACATCAATTTATCGATTTTTTGATGGATAAAACTTTTGCTAATTTTAAACAACAGACTTTTAGAACCTAATTCACTATATACGGCCACAAACGTCGTCGAACAATAAACATATTATCCTCAATAATCTATATTAAACAACAATTAGGATTTAAAATAGTCCGTAACCTCATTGACAGCCCATACCTCTTAGAGTGTTATGGCCTCAATGCACCGGACAGGTATGCTCGCGCTAGAAGACACGATCTGTTGTGCATACCGCATAGCAGAACAAATGTCATGGCGCAGCATACAATGACCCGGGGTATGGTGCTCTTGAATGAGGTGTCAGTCGATGTGGTCATTCTTCAAATGACCTATGCGTTATTTAAGGAAAATATAGGTACATACCACAATTGATGATATATGTGTTTTATTTTAACATGTATGTCTGTGTTCTTTTTGTAAATGTAAAATGAATACAGTAATTGGGTTCTAAAGACCTGTCGTATACAAAAATATTAAAAAAAAAAAAAAAGAACAATCAAACATCTAACCGTTTCCCCGGAGGGGTAGGCAAAGAGAATGGACCGCCAAACTTCTCGATCCTAACACACCTCTATAGCTAGCTCCACATTCATTTAACGAGTCATACAAGTAAGACGATTCTTCCGACTTCCAATATGGTGGCCGACTTTTAAAATTTGATAAATTTGGTCATGCCAAATTTTCTACAGTCTCCCACCACTCATATAATTTCTTAACCATTTTTTTTCTTCATTCGCTCGTTCTAAATGTCTAAAAGAACGCAGTGATCTTTCATTATTTTGTTCATAATACTTACTTAAAAACTCCTGATATACAAAACGATCATAATGCCGATCTTCACTTACGCAGCCCCAATCTGGGGCTATGCAGCTTCGAGTCACATACGAAAACTCCAAATCCTGCAAAATAAAGCTATCCGTTTATCGCTTGGTGCGCCTTCATGGACCAGGATCACACAACTGACTGCAACAAGAATCAGAAATCCCGATGATAGATGTATTCATTTTGAAACTTGCCGAAAGTTTTTACAAAGGACTCCCTTCACATACTACCCCTACAATAAAAGACCTCTCCAATTACGACCCAAACATCTCCAGCCACCACAAGTGTTCAAAATCGCATAAACTCCTGCATAAACTAACAACCCACCAAATCACCATCCAACAATGTTATCATCAGACGTAAGAGGAATAGCCACATGAGCTGAACCTCTGTAAGCCAGAAGATACAAGTCCAAGTCCAAGTACTTTTTCATAATACTTTTTTTATAGATATGATAAAAAAACACACTCGGCCACGAAGGTCAGCCTAGTTGTCTGTATCACCAAAAGATTTAATGGAATTAATTCCGTTAAAAACACAATAAATATGCTTAAAGCTTACACCTAATCTTAATGGATGGCGCTAGTGTAGATTGAACTAAAAAAAATGTGAAGTGTTCCTCAACATTGTAGCATATATACATCTTCCACAAATTTATCAGACGTGGTGGTCGTAATAATATCGTCCGCTGGAGTAAAACCAATCAAATTTATTTCAATATCTCTAAATGCGTAATTTTTATCTTTTACGAGAGCATTGCGTACTGTTTATTACAGATACACAATGGATAACCAGCAACTTAAGCGTGTTTCAACGATAAAGGATCTTGGTATCGTTTATGAAAGTAGGCTGACTTTCCATGCTCACATCGAGAGAATATGTGGAGTTGAACTGAAAATGTTGGGATTTATTCTCCGAACTGGTAGAGTTTTCAAGAATCCCTATGTTTTGCGAATTTTGTACAACTCATTGGTCCGGAGCCGGCTCGAGTGTGGCTCGGTGATATGGAGTCCCCACGAGGCGAGATACTCGCTCATGTTGGAGAGGGTTCAGAAAAGATTTCTGAGATATCTCTACATGAGGGAGTTTAGTAGCTATCCGTGGCTTTATCCCACTGCATTCCTCTTGGGCATGCTGGGGACCAATAGTTTACAGATAAGAAGGGATGGGTGCACACTTACCCATTTCTTCAGACTTATCAGGGGATTCTTTGAGAACTCCGTCATCTTGGAGGCTATCCATCTTTATGTTCCGGATGGCTATCTTCGACAGCGTCAGCACAGACTGTTTTATCTCCCAGCATGCAGAACCAACCTGCCTCTGGTGATGCCGGTGGGGAGAGCAATCAAACTGCTGAACATGATCGCTTCGGAGATCGATGTCTTTCATATTCGTGAAAGTACATTCAGAAGACAAATACTCTTGACTTTGGAGAGTATTTTGTATTCCTAATGTCGAACCATCTCTCATGCGTTTCTGGTATTATATATTCCTTATGTTTTACCTGTTCTCAATAGATGCCTTAAACTATAAAAAATGTTTGTAATGTCTTTTGAGAAAATAAACTGATTTGATTTGATTTGATTTGATTTGAAGAAGGGCGGAATGGGGAATGTTGCTAACATAAAGCGATCGCTTAACCCAACCAATGACCACCATATTCTGTTTCCAGAAAACAATTTACATCTTCGTCTCTATTGAGATACAATTAATCCTTATAAAAAATATTATTTACCCGCAATGGGTAAAATCCAGTATTTGTCTACAAGTATTTGTATACATTCAAAATGTTGTAATAAATAAATAAATAATGTCTTCAGAAATGGCGCTATACGTTGTACACGTGTATGATTTGTGAACACAAATTGATATTGCACGGTGCTCTCTATGCTGTCCGCCGGTAATATGGGCCCATTGAAGAAATGGGAGAGTCAACATTTACACGACCGACCATTTGGCGGGAAGCGGGAACGGCGATGTCTGAATAAGGCGGGAAAACAGAAATAAGCGTCTCCGGCGTTTGACAAATGAGCGCGCGCCATGTGACGACATGGTGGCCATCTACCGAGGAAATGCGTTCTATCTTGTCACAAATACAACATTACGAAAGCCGACAAATTGTAAATTATATTTCAGGACAGCATATTTTTATTTTTCATATCATGGCAGTCCCTCAACGTTGACTATAACAAGAAGGCTTATCTTTCGTCTAACAGTTCCATTATTCTAAGACATTTTTTGGAGCTACGATAATCGTCTTCTAATGACTCTATAACGTTTATTTCATTATTAGATATAATAATAAATAATAACTAACTAAACATCACCAATAGCACCATAAAAAGAGTCAGCGAATACATGTACCTGGGACACAAAATTAAATAAGGGAAAGAAAACCAGACAGCGGAAATATCGAGTCGAATAGGGTTGAGCTGGGCAGCTTTCGGCAAACTAAAACACGTCTTTGAAAACAAAGAAACTCCGATATGTCTAAAGAGAAAAGTCTATGATTCATGAATACTGCCGGTGATGACTTATGGGATGGAGACTATGACCCTCACCAAGAGAAATGTAGAGAGATTAAGAGTCACGCAGCGTTCCATGGAAAGACATATGCTCGGCGTCAGTCTCCGAGATAAAATCAGAAATGAGGGGATTAGACGCCGAACAAAAATAACGGACATCATGGAACGACTAGCGAGACTGAAGTGGCAATGGGCGGGTCACGTGGCGAGATAAATGGATAGATGAACCCAGAAAATAATAAGGTGGAGACCATGGGAAAATAGTCTCAATCCCTCAACATTGTTTTACCTTCCGGCCGCCAGAATCAACCTGCTTATGGTGACACCTGTGGGAGGAGCAATTAGTCTGCTGAACGCGATCTTCTCGGAAATCGACGTATTTCATATTAGTGAAAGTACGTGTAGAAGATAAATACCCTTGACTTTAGAAAGTGAGAGGGAAAGACCTTGTCTTCCAAATGTCGAACCATATCTCATGCGTTCCTGATATTATATTAAATATGTAATGTTTTTCCTATATTTAATAGATGCCTTAAACATTTATATTGTTTGTAATTTCTGTTGAGATAATGATTCGATTTTATTTTATTTTATTTGATTGATTTGTTTCATACATTCACGTCGATTTCTCTGACTTTTTAAGGGGCCGACATTTAATTGTCGCTCACGCTTGTTGCTCAGGTTTACGAGATTTAAGGGGTTGATAACAGTGTGTAAACAAAATAAAAATATGAAAAATAAGGATTACTTTTGAATAGTGAATGACATTCTAATTGTATGAAGGCCGCTTCTTAAGAGTAAAACTAACTAATTAACCATCACGCCGTCTCCCCGAAAGGGTAGGCAGAAAGAATGGACTGTCACACTTTTACTGATGCGGCACTCCATCCTTCTCTTTTCGCCCCGCGGGAGACACGGTGTGATGGGTTGCGAACCTCATTGCCACTAATAGGCATCTCCCGCGCACACTTCGATCGTCCAACACCCACAAAATAAATCTAAAACAAATAATATTAAATACAATGATATAAAATAAAATATAATAGTGGCGATGAGGTCCGCAACCCATCACACCGCATCTCCCGCAGGGGCGAACAGAGAAGGGTGGAGTGCCGCATCGGTACATGGAATATAAGGGGAGGTATGGAAGGAAAGTTGAATGAGATGTGTGCAGAAATGGATAAAAAGTGTTTAGATGTTTTATGTGTGACTGAATGTATGATGAAAGAGTGTGGTTCCTTGGAGCATGCGGATAAGCTTGTTCTGTGGTCGGGTGTGCCGAATGACCACAGAGCATGCCAAGGCGTGGCGGCAGTGCTAGCTCCAAGGATGGTAGAATGTATGAAAGGTTATAAATGTGTTGGCCCAAGACTCATGTGGATTCGCTTCAAGATCGGGTTAACAAGAGTTTTCCTTTTAATTGGATACGCCCCTGGTAACAACGAAAATGAGGCGAGTAAAGATGAGTTTTGGGACAAAGTGAGAGAGAGACATTGGTGTGTAAGAGTGAAAACGAAAGATTGATAATAGCAGGTGATATGAACGGTTGGGTGGGAATCCGTAGGAGTGGGTACGAGGAATGTCTGGGTACGTTTGGTGATAGACGAATAAATGATAATGGAAGGAGACTGCTTAAATTGTGTATAGAATGGGGTCTCTTTGTATCAAATACCATCTTCGATCATAAGAGAATCCATCTCTATACTTGGGAAAGAGGATTTGAAAGGTCCATTATAGATTACGTCATTGTAGACTCTAGATTACGGGCGGATACTGTTGATTCAAGGGTCTTCAGGGGAGCCGAACTGGAAACGGATCATTTTTTAGTAATGGCAAAAGTGATCTTATTCCGGGGATGGCGAACCAGAAGAAGCAAAACAGTAGCCGCACCGACTAGAGTCAAAGTTGAAAAACTGCAAAATAATGACGTAAGAAATAATTTCGTAAGAAAAGTGAAAGATAGATTGAGTGAGCGGGATGTAAGTGAGTTGAGTATTGACGAGACCTGGAAATACTTGAAGGAGAGTTTGTGTGAATCAGCGAAAGAATCGTGTGGTGTGTGTGTACAAGGAAGAAGGAAAGGGGATGCATGGTGGAATGATGACGTAAAGATTGCTGTTAAAGAGAAGAAAGATGCTTGGTTGAATATGTTGTCGATAAATAAGAATGACAGAGTTAAGTATGAAGAGCAAAAGATTTGTATAAGGTATGCAAGAAGAGAGTGAAGTCGGTAGTGAAAGCGCGGAAAGAAAAGCTGAAGGAGGAAGAAGGGCTCAAAATGACAAACAACTTCCAAGCAAATTTAAAAATGTTTTGGAAAGAAGTTAAAAAAGCCCGAAATCCTCCTGATAGTGGATGTGTGAAAGCAATTTTAGACAACGAGGGAAGAATGTTAACGGAGAGTAAGATCATACAAGAAAGATGGATGGAATATTTTAACCGTCGCGTTGCCATGTGGTAAATTGAGTTTCCACTGCCAATTTAAAGTTGATTTTCTTAAAACCTATGGACCCTAATATTATAAAAAAAATTGTAATCCTCTATTGAAGTGTTCTCAATATTTCGTAATAAAAAAAAAAGCAAAAAATTACTTCCTTCATCCCAAAAAAAATATTTTCTAAGACTGCCCTCACCTTCATTCGTGTTAAGGTAGAATTTGTTTTGCTAATATTTACAACTTTATCAAAAGTGACAAATACTTACTCGCTGTTTTGAACATATTATAAATTATATCTTTGACCTTTTCAATAGGTACATAATAATACCGACTGGATGAAAACGCACCACGTAACTTAATAATATCAGAACTGTGAAAATATTAACACTTTACCAAAAGGGACAAATATTAATACGTACTCGTTGTCTTGAACTTACTATACATTTTGCCTAGGTGCCTTTATCTTCGCCCCGCCGCGCGCCGGCCGCGGGCCGCAGACAAGTTTATTCCTGATTTTTAGTCTTTCGTATGCTATGACGCATTACATATCAGAAATCGCATGGTTCCAGAAAAAAATTAATAATGATATGTTTTTCAAATAATCCATGTGTGTTATAGATATCGATCTATTCCTAATGAAATTCCCTACAAGATGACATAAATTAAATTTTGATTCATCTAGTCATATGCTTGATATTTAGATAAAGTTAGCGGTAAACTGAACTTACCACATGGGAGCAAGCGTTTTGTTTTGAACACGGTACGTTAAGGGTTAAGGAGATGTATGGTGGTGATACAAGCGTGATCGAAAATATGACAGCTAGTGCGAGTGCGGGACCTATGAATGATAATATTGAAAAAATAAGTACGAATGAGATGAAAAGATCCGTGAGTGCAATGAAAAGTGGAAAAGCTGTTGGGTTTAATTGTATTGCCATAGACTTTATTAAAGCGGTGGCGAAGTGGTTTCTACATGGTTATGTAAGTTATTTAACCAGTGCTTGGAGGAGGGATATACGCCGCTAGACTGGAGGAGAGCAGTAATTATGCCCCTGTACAAAGGAAAAGGATCGCGTATGGAATGTGGAAACCACAGAGCTATTAGTCTTTTGAGTGTCGTTGGTAAAGTCTATGGCAGAATTTTAATAGAAAGAGTAAGAAAATTGACGAGTGACAAAGTTGGGATGTGCAAGGTGCCTTTATGAATGGCAGAGGATGTATGGATCAAATTTTTGGACTTCGTACATTGACAGAGAAGTTTCTGGCCAAAAATCGCAAACTTTTCTGTGCATTTGTCGACTTACAAAAAAGCATATGATTACGTTAATAGAGAAAAGTTGTGGAAAATATTGTCTGAATATGGAATAAGTACAAAACTGATCACGGCCATTAAGTCGCTATACACGGAAAGCACTGCTAGTGTCAGAGTAAATGGAGATCTTTCAGCCAGGTTTGATATCAATAAAGGTGTCAAACAAGGTTGCGTAATGTCCCCGTGGTTATTTAATCTGTATATGGACAATTGTATGAAAGAGCTGAAAGGGTTGGATGTAGGTGCCAAAATGAGCGGAGTGTCAGTAAGCTGTCTCTTGTATGCGGATGACGCTGTACTACTTGCAGACAACGAGCATGAACTACAAGTCCTGGTGAATTGTATGTATAAGGTATGCATGCGAAATGATCTGATGATGAATGTTAATAAGTCCAAGGTAATGATTTTTGAAAAGGAAGAAACCATGACAGTCTGCAACATTAGCGTGAATGGTGAAAATTTGGAGCAAGTAGTTGAGTTCGTGTATTTAGGTAGTATATTTACAAGAGATGGCCGAGTGGAGAGGGATATTGAAAGAAGGGTTGGGGCAGGCAACAAGTGAATGGTGCACTTAAAGTTGTCATCGCAAACAAAAACCTATCCAAAAAAGCTAGAATGGCAGTGCACAATGGTGTTCTTCTACCGACCCTCATGTATGGAAGCGAAGCATGGAACTGGCAAAGGAAGGATGAAAGTAGAATAAATGCAGCAGAAATGAGATCTCTTAGACGAATGTGTGGATATTCTGTGTATGATAGAGTGTCGAATGAAAATATAAGAAGTGAATGCGGTGCGAATGATGGTGTCATGAACAAAATAATGAAAGGATCATTAAGATGGTTTGGACATATGGAAAGAATGAATGAAGAAAGAATGGTAAAAATTATATGTTAATGATGTAAATGGTACCAGAAATAGAGAAAGACCAAGGAAAACGTGGCACGATCAAATAAATCAAATATTGAATGTCGGCCATGTGAGTCAGAGAAATCGACGCGCGTGCATGACACGATGTATGAATGTTGAGGAAGCGAGAGAAATATGTCAGGAAAGAAAGGTGTGGCAGTCCATTCTTTCTGCCTACCCCTTCGGGGAGACGGCGTGATGGTTAGTTAGTTAGTTAGTTTTAAAATAAAATAACAAAATAAAAATAATTTCACACAAAATGTTCTTTTTAGATGGTGCACATATTGTCTATTTAATTTATGTTCCACGTATCCACCGTTTTTTTATGTTAGCACATAATGTAATAATAACACATAATGTTTTTTTTTATGTTGCACATGTTAATATGGACGATCCGGACTTTTGTGTTTATTTAATTTATGTTACACGTATCCACCGTTTTTAAAATTAGCTGTAATTAGGCACTTAACCAGCAAGAACTTAAAAATAATATTGAAGAAATTATTCAAATTGTCATTGGAAGAAATTATTTAAATTTTCATTGGAACAAATGAAAAATTTATTTTTACACCTGTCAAAATTCTTTATAAAAACGAAAAAACAAATATAATTTTAACAGCAAAACAGTACAAACATATTACGTGTCACAATTAACTATTATTAAGTGCGGCAACAATTAAATTGACCAAAACAATTCACTTTTACACGAAATATCTTCAAATTTATAGGAACACCACATGAACTAAACCAAATTTTCAAAATCAATATAGAAAACTTAAGAGTATATCATGTTAATATATTTTAACGGTACCTAAAGCATATATAAGCAAGAAATTTCATCCAAAGAAGAATAATGTAGACTACTAAAAAGATGAGATGAAGTCTGCGGAGAAGTATAAAAAACGGCGACCTTTTAATTAAGTTTGAATTTCATTAATAATTTTAATAAAACTTTGACATCAAAATGTGGAAAGAGGTATGCATAAATTGAAAATGACTCCCGCAGAATCTCAAAATTTTATTTCACTCTTTTCATAACATAACTCAAAATAATTTTCGAAATATATGCGTAGTTATATAGTTTTATCAGTATTATTTACTACTTACTTTTCTATTAAATTTCGACAGCTGACAATAATACTCCACAAAGCTATTTGGTGTTTATCTTGACGCAAATATGTCCCTAAAATCCCAAATTAATAACACGGTCAGCGCTAGTTTCTCCACCTCAGACGATTAAAATCCGTCAAAAGGAGTATTCCCCATGAAACTTTCAAAACTCTTGTAAATTCCTTCGTTGTGTCACGACTTGACTATTGTAATGGAATTCATGCGAACGTTCCAAAACAACAAGTAAACAAACTTCAATCTGCGTTCAATGCAGCAGCAAGACTCATTAAAGGCATTTCAAAAAAGTCCCATATAACACAACATCTCAAAGAACTTCACTGGCTTAAGAGTCCAGAAAGAATCCAGTACAAACTCTGCTGGACAGTATTCAAAACGCTACATGGAACCAGTCTAAATACAAGGAAATCTACGCTTCGCTCGGCAAACTCATCGGCAATAGGAAGATTAGTTGAGCCAATGCGTTGCCCTAGTACAAATTTCGGGGATCGAGCGTTTGCGGTAGCCGGTCCATCAGCTTGGAACAATCTTCCTTCACACCTCAGATGCATAAATGATCCGACAGATTTCAGATCTAAACTGAAAACCCATCTTTATCATATTTCATACCCAATTTAAAACTTTTTATTGTATTTATACTTGCATATTTTGTTCTATTATGCGCCCTTGGAGTAATTGATTTTACAAAACGGCGCACTTAAAATACAAATCATCATAATAATTTTAATCGATCGCGAATACCAATCAAATGCAGTGTTCACATTCAGATATAAAACACGTCATAATGCGCCCTTGAGGTGATTACATCACAAAAACGGCGCTTTAAAAGTTAGCATATTATTATTATTATCAAACATTTTTTCCATCGGATAATCAAATGTTTTTACTGAAATCTCTTAAATAAAGTTATTTTTAAATAGTAGTTAAATAATACAATTCTATGCGTTCAATATGACCCAACTTTGGAGCCTTCCATGGGGCGACAGTGGGTGCGGTGGTTAAATGCGGCATTAAGGCAGTCGAGAGGGATGGCGTACGTATTTTAATAAAAAAATAATGAAATACGTCGAAAACTTTTTTAACATTAATAAACAGTTCCTGAAACTATCTACATATAAACATTTCTCTTACATACATCATTCTCTTATTAGTTGTATAACTTTGCTAATGAAGGGCGGAATGGGGAATGTTGGTAAACATGACAACTCAACCCAACCAATGACAAGTCGTAAGTCTTGTAAGCGCCTCGGCCACCACATTCTGTTCCCAGAAAAACAATTTACATCTTCGTCTCTATTGAGATACAATTAATCCTTATCCAAAAAATATTTATAAAGGCGTATTCTCTTTGCTATTAATTTGTTTGAGATTGATAATAATTCAGTGTAATATAATAATTTCGATCAATCGTAAAAATAAACCTGACGAATTGATAAGACGCAATAAAAATAAAGTGGTTGAACCCCACAAAGCCAGCGGCGGCTAAGGAACATGAAATAATTGAGTAAATTCTTCAGGAGATAATTATCTCAAAAATATAACAGTTTCATATCGCTCCCGGCGAAGTTTCCCCATTACTTTACGGGACTCACTCCACCTCAACCCGTCGGAACCCGAGATAGCGCGAAATCTGGAAGCTGTACATAAGTATAGGAATGAGATATCTCAAGTAACCTTAATAATGAGCTATTACCTAGAAATGAAAATTCTACTACTACCGTCATACATGCAATGAAGTCCAGAAATGGGATATTTCACATAATTTGATATCTTACGTAATAACGAGAATTTAATATTTATTGTACTGTAGTACAATAAATATTAAATTATGTTATGTTAGTTATGTATAATAGTTTATTTTTATTTTATAACTAATCCAATCAGTTAGATTCACGAATTGATGAAGAATCTTTGTGGACCACACGCTATAGAAGTGTAACAGGACAAGGCGAAGAAGAAAATTCATTTAGATGTTTGTAAAAATATTAGTAATAAAAATACTAACAAGACCTATTATATACTTTGGAAATTGAAAAACTTTGTTTAATCCACTATTTATTTAAAAAAATATTATAAAACGTGACATGTTTCGGAGGATACCTCCATCTCCAAGCTCATATTCCCAATCCAATGCAAATTAATCATTTATTAATTTCTATATAAATTATGTCTTTTCAAATGTATGTTTTTTCCTAAATTACTTTTTTTTTTGTAATATCATCGTGTATTTATATTATTTATTAGTTCTTACTGTTAAAAAATAATAATTGTTAGTACCTACATACTTATAACAAATACAACAGGTTGATTTTTAAATTTGAATTATTGCATCGAATTTTAAATTCGTTTTTTATTAGTCTTTCTTTGTTTAGTTTTTATTATATTTTTACACCTGAAGATGGAGGTACCCTCCGAAATATGTCGAGTTAATTTTTATTTTAATAAATAGTGGATTAAACACAGTTTTTCAATTTCCTCAGTATATTACTATGGAATTCCACAGTGTTAATGCCTTAGCGTTCAATAAGATCTGTTTTATATTGACAAAAGTGATTTTTTTCTAGAAGCTTTTTTTATATTTTATGGAATTGGTATGTTACACATGGCTTAGGTATTTTATAATGTAAGCCTTCATAAGGCATTTGAAAATATCTAAACAAGGTGATTTATGTTACTCCAATAATATACAATAAATAAATATTCAAATAATTAATATTTTTAATTGAAGTTTCGTGGTAGAAGTTCGTTTTAAATAATGAAAGGTAACAAAAAATTTATACAAAATTTCTTTATTGTCTGTATTATGGCATCAACACGTAGAATGGATGAGCTCAAATAGGATACCACACATAGCTCTCCATGGAACGCCAAACGGACAACGCCGACCAGGAAGACTCCCGAAACGGTGGAGGGAAAGCTGGAGTTCAGCGTCTCAAGAGAACCCGCCTGAAATAACATACTCCTGAGTCTACCAAAAGTGAAGAAGAAGAAGAAGTATATTTAGTGTGCTTTCACTTGTGTTTAACGTCCACCGGTTTCGGCAGCTTGCTTGCTGTCATCTTCTGGTCCAGAGGTCAGGTCAAGACACTCTTGTAAACAAGCTTTCCATGCCGATTTATTTAATTTGGTCATGCAATATTTTCTTTGAAGCCGTACTCCGTTAACAAAATATTTAAATTTTAAAAGACAATATTTTTTTAAATGCACATACATTCAAAACATTGACACCTTGCCTGTGAACCGAATGTAAGTTTGTATTCGTAAAAGTTTTTTTTAATGTCTACGTGTTTATAAGCTTTTGCCGAAAGTGCACATTTTTATTCAGTTATTTCGGAAACCAAAGTGTTAACCAAGACGAAGTAAAATTAATTCTGTTTTATCTGGCCACCTAAATTCTGATTATATCAATTTCCCATGGAAAGTAATAGAAGCGATTTATTTTATTACTCAAAAACGAATATTTCTGGGATGAAATGAACACATTTCCTTCGTTAAAGCAGAATAAATTTAATTACTGGCGAAATCCGAACCAACAAAATGTCAATTATTTTTCAGTTAATATTAAATTTTATTTCACAATCTTATTTTCATCTTAATTGTAAATCTAACTTGCTTTATTTTTTTACTGTACGCTTTAAGAATATATTATTATAAAGGGCTACTACTTCTCTTAATCGGCTCCCTCCCAAGGCTGTCACTTTATATGAGAAGTATCCTTGGAGTTGCAAGGATAAATCTATTTTGGAGAGCGGTATTCCATTAAAGAGGCTTCATCCTTAATCTCTAAAGAAACAAGGCTAGTGAGTGACTTCAGGACGCATTTATGTGGATTGGTTCTTGGAGCGGAGATTTCCCAGTCGTCCTCTTTCCGTGAAAGCCCTACTTAGTATTTGTTTTTACGACTATGAATGAATGAGCCATTATTACAAAACTTCTTGGTCGATTATTTCACCTCACTAAGACCTTTGTCCAAATAATAGAATGTGATTTCTTTGAAAGGATTTTATCTTCGGGCATCCCAGAAAGAATTCAAAGCCACAATAGACTTGAAATAAATATAGAATAAATTGCTTGTAAACAAGGATTTGATGTTCGTAATCGTGAACATTTAAAGTTTTTTTTAATTTAAAAAAACGACTTAAATTTAGCGACTACTGATCGTAGAAAAGACAACGTTTTACTTGAAATGCTCATTTCTTTTTACCCCAGAAAAAGAACAAAGAATATAATTTTTTTTAAAGATACAAATTAAATACAGTAAGTTCATATAAACTTATTATGATATTAGACTATTACTTAATAATATATATCTTGATTAATTGATTTCGTGGCCGACCTTCGTGGCAGAGTGGTAAGAGCTCTGACTTCTATACCGAAGGTCTCGGGTTCAATTCTCGGCGATGGCAGTGTGACTGTCACACTGTCTTTGGTCTGGTGTAGAATTCTCGTGACAATAAAATGGCGAAAGATTGGCTACCTATCACATGTCATAAGAATCAATATAATAGCTCAAATAAATTGTACATAGTAATTGGGTTTAAATATTCTGTAGTAATCAAGGAAAAATAAATCGTAGTATTATGCATTTGTTGATACATATACTTCAATATATTTCAATTTATTGAAACCAAAAGTTCTATTCTAATGGTTATATTCAAGGTCAAATAATAAATCCTTCTTATGCATTGCAAGGTCAATTTTAAAGAATAAATAAATATATTATATTATTTAATATGCAAGCATTACAACCTACGAATGTCTATTTAAGTAGTTCGATAGAAACAATAATTAAGCACTTTTGGATGCACGGTGCCCAACTATAGGGCTGTACAAAATATATCAATAGAACATCCAAAACCAGATCTCATTGATGATCACCAATACATATTGGTGCGAGAATAACAAAGACTTGCATTACTTCCTTAAAATTAAATGGATTAGCGAAGTAATCAAGAAATTATTATTATTATTTTGTTGGATAGCTCTAAATCTGTATTTATGTTGATTTTCATGACATGTGCTTTGTAGCTAATCTATCTCTATTTATTATCTATGCGAAAATTCATCACTCGACTAAATACAGTATCAGAATCATATTTTCATAGCCGAGAATCGAGCCTGGTACCTTCCAAAAACTGTTTTTGAATAAAAAGGATTTTTACTTGCAAGTTTTTTGAGAGATTTACTACATTTAAGCTAGTAATTAGTAAAGAAAACATTAATATGTAAATACATGATGGTGACCTTTGCACCAGTAAAATGAGATAATTACAAGTGTTAAACAATATAAAGGGTATTGAATAGATCGGGTTCATGTTTTTTTAACAGAAAATATAAAATTAAAATATTCGTAATTTTGGAATTTCAGTGTTTTAAAAAATAAATATCTATTAGGCCGTCTTCCCGAAAAAGTTAACAGAAAGGATGAATCGCCACACTGTTCTTTCCAGATATAATTCCCTCAAATCCTCAACATTCATACATCGTTTCATGAACGCAAGATAATTTTCCAACTCCTCATGTGGTCGACACATTTGATTCATTTGATCGTGTCACGTTTTCATCCGTCTTCTTTTATTTCTGTTTTTCCATCGTTAACACACATTTAAGCCTATGAAAATAAAAATAGAGTTTTTTTATCAACTTTATGTAATTTTTTAAATAGGGTTACTACGATAGTTGACGACGAAATTTTCTAACATAAGGGAATTCGAAGCTGCTATCATGAATTATTGTGAGATACGTTTGTGCCCACTGTCCTCTGGAGTGGAAACTGTGGAATGTTATTCTCTGCGTGTAAATATGGGGTACTGCAGTATAATTATACAAAACAATTTTGGGGTTTTTTTGTAACATATTTTCAAAAAATATTTATCAATGTCATTTTATATTTTTTTTATCAAAAAACTATTAATTTTTTGATTTTCGCTAATATTTTATAGAAATATATTGCAATACGCCGAAACCTTTTAAAACGTAATTTTTATGATATATTCTTAATTAACCAAAATTTTGATTACAAATTGAAAAATATATATATTTTTTATTAAATCGTTATAATACAATATTTGATAGTACGATTAAGTATGTTTTTATAAAATCCAATAACAAAATATGTTGGCAGCTGAATCTAACATTTGTTTTAATAATTACCCATAAATCATTAACAAAAATAAATACCAATAATCCTACTTGTGCTCTCCCATTTTATGCATATACTCGCAATCAAAAAGTACACATCCAAGTGATTAAAAAAAACAGTGACTTTAAAAAAAGAATACTTGTACACAACTTGTTTTTTTTTTTCAAATGAATTCATTCTTTAAACGGTTAGAATTATTTTACTATTTTAAAAAATATATTTGATTTGACAAATCAGTTATTTAAACAATAAAAACATTTTTGTAAATATTTCATCAATCAATATAAATTTTATCCCAACAACTACAACAACAAACCATCACGCCGTTTTCTCGCAGGGGAAGGCAGAAAGAATGGACCGTCCAACTACTCTATCCTGACACACCTCTCTAAATTCCTCCACATTCATACAACGAGTCATACACGCAAGGCGATTCTTCCTACTGCTTAAATGACATTTTGTTTTAAAACATAAATTTCGTCAAAAAATATCGTCATTCAGAGATTAACGTTTAAAAAAGTTTTCAAAATCACCCCATACACCGTTTGTATTAAATAAAATGTAGGAATTTCACTCGGTGGCGCGTTTCGTGTTTCGGCCGCCAGGGGCGCTGACGCGTACCTGGCGCCAAATTCCGCGCGAATTTCCCGCCCAAACTGTATAAACGCTTTTTAACATAAAATCTTACAATATGGCCACAGCGCCGCCGTTGCTTTGTCCGATCTCACCGTAATTAGAACTTATGTCACTCTGCGAGATTCCAAGCCATTTAATGCGTTTTATGAAATGGTTTTTGTTGATTGCCGAAAGTAATTTACTCGTATTTACCGAGTTCAAGAAAATTATACACGGAATTAAAACTTACTTAGAAATAACTGTCCTGTAATTGAATTTTATTTTTTTGTGAATTTATACTTATACTTGTATACGAATACTGGATTTCACCCACCGTGAGTTATCAATTCATGATTTAATTGTATCTCAATAGAGACAAAGATGCAAATTGGAAACTGAATATGGTTGATAAAGGTGTTTACAGGACTTATGACCTGTCATTGGTTGGGTTAAGCGCACGCTTTATGTATTACATATTACAACATTCAACATTCCCCATTACACATTTTTTTATGACCATGTCTGACAATTTTTTTGGAAGTTGTATATATGTTAAAGTCCTATGCCAGATTTCACATGTCAGTTTCAATGTGCCATCTATGAAGCTTTTGATTACATATGTTCATCTTTTTAAGATTACTCAATATATAATGTACATACTAACGCCATCTATGGAGATTTATTTATTTTATTTATTTACATTGTAAATGTTTTTAATACCTCCCAACTGGGGTAACCCGTTCTAGGGTAGCATTTAACGCACTCTATTTATGATTCTTATTGAAAAAATACACAATAAGGGAACAAACAGGGAACAACAACGAGGTTAACATAATATACTCGTATTTTAACATGTCTTCTTCTTCTTCTTCGATGGCCCTACAGCCCATATCGAGCCTTAGCCTCCAGTATTCTTCGCCTCCAACTCCTCCTGTCCTGCGCTTCGACCATCCAATCTGACACTCTTAACAATCTTGCTCCATCTCTCCCAACTTCATCCTCCCAACGCAGCCTTGGTCGTCCAATTGGTCTTCTACCACCTGGGTGCCACTCCAGCAATCTTTTTGGGGTTCGCGATGACGGCATCCTGACCGGGCCATCTCAGTCTATTGAATTGACCTGTGTGGAGAGACTAGGAGCTTTTTAGATATGGTACAGCTCGTCATTATGCCGCACTCTCCAGCCTTCACCGTCATTCACAGGTCCCAGAATTCTTCGCAGCACCCTTCTCTCAAAAGTATCCAGTCGTATTTTCACATGTAATAATTAAAAATTAATTTTCTTATATAACGCATATTTAATACTATTATTTTAACGTATTCTACATTCAAACCGATCTTTTTTATTGTCTATAGAGTAACACGTTCTTTGTAATTTTCTATTGTCATTTGTTGTGTGTCGTATATATTTTTATTAATTATACAATATATTGTACAGTTTGGGTTCTAGATGGTCTTTGCGCATAAAAAGTTATCTTTGGCACAGCATGGTTATGTTTGTTGCGAATATTGTGCGTCTGTTGTCCTTTTTAGAACCTCTTGCTACCCTTATATAATTTAATAATATTTTTTATATAATTTTCTCCTTGTTATTGTATATGTCTATGAAGTCGGTTTACTTTGAATTAAAAATAACACACATTTGTAAGAATTACAACATTTGATGCGAGGATTGTATAAAATTCATACCAATAATATTAATGAAACAATAAATCTTCTGTCTATTCTTCTTGTAGGTCTGACGATCTGCTGATGCTGGCATATCTGTCTACCTAGAATCGCTATCTTTTTGTTCTACATACGAGGTGTGGCAATTAAATTTCGAGAATTTGTAAATAAAACACAGGCAAATAAAGTTAGCAACCAAATTTATTAACGGCCTTCACAATAGTCCCTTCCTAACTCAAAACAATGTTTCCAACATTTCTCCCATGATTGGAAGCAGCCTTGATAGTCCTCTAAAATAGACGGTCGCAGCCTCTTGAACGGCCTCCACACTGCCATGATCGGTTCCTTTGAGGTGACTCTTCATTTAAAGGAAGAAGAAGAAGTCACAGGAGGCCAAGTTGGGGTTGTAGGGTGGATGCGGCAACGTTGGGATACTTTTTTTCGCCAAATATTCCCTCAAAATTAAGGAGAAATGAGCCGGCGCGTTATTGTGGTGCAATTTCGGGTCGTTTACGGAAAACACGCTGTCGCAGCCGCTCCAAGACTTCAACTTTCACAGAGAATAATGCCATGAATATCGAAGAAAATGATCAGCATTGCCTTCAGCCGTGAATTTGACATCCTTACTTGCGTTGGGCGCTCCCCACCCTCTTCCACCCACTGTAGGCTTCAGGGGTCCACAGACACTCATCTCCATACACCTGCCGTAATTTTTGTAGGATTTCTGGAGGTTTTACACCAGTTACGACCAAAAATTTAATCACAGCATGTTGCTTAAAACCGAGTAAGTCATTTCTGCGACCGAGTTAAAAAAATGTATCAGAAAAACACCCGTAAAAAACGAACCAGACGCCTGATTACCATGAAATTTCCACTTTAACTGGGTGGAAAGACCTATCTAGCCAGGCATATGCACGCCAGTCATGCAGTGTTGCCAGTTTACACGCCACAACTAAATTCTCGGAATTTAATTGCCACACCTCGTATATAAGTATATGTAGCTTACCATATTGATACCCAGGTATTTCTGGATGCTACGTGGAATCGGTTGAGCATTGCTTGGAGATCTTTTGTCGTTTACACTTATTATATCGATCTTTTGAGCACTCATTTTTAGCCTAACCTCAATTCTGATACTCCGTGTATTATTTTATCCATAACAAAGTTAAAAATAAACAGGCTTAGAGTGTCATCCTTGCTCACATCTGTTGGATTGAATATTTCATTAGGCAGTTTTCCATTTACTCATATCTTAGTTGAGGTGTTTGTATTGATGTCTCTTATGATATTTACCAAGCATGTCTTCCATTTTAACTCCCTCAATAAAGTTATGCAGTCTTTTTGTAATTTATTGATTTTTTAGGTAACAAAAATATCAATTTGTACACTATTACATTTAAAAAAATAACCGTCGTCAAAATCGACTCCTGTGTATAGGCAACCATGGTTTTACATTAAAAGATAAAGATAAACCATTTATTTATTGAACAAGATGACATTTTATTAATTATATTATAAATTGCGTTATCACGCAAACAGTATATTCTCAATGCAGACTAAAATGAGTGTATTATATTTTACTTACTCCTGTCGTTATGCAATAAACATAACACCGATAAAGAAAAGGATCGCATTTAGGATGAAACCCGAGTCCCGTGGATCGGGGAGCCGAGCGTTTTATCTTCTAGATAACAACCTGATAGTTTGGTATATTTTTTAAATTTGATCAACCCTCAGTTTTTTTTACGTTTACCATTGTAGATCTAAAACAAAAGTTCTTTAAGATCTCCTTTTTTATATCCACAAAGTAAGCAGAAAATAGCTAAATTTTATAAAGATTGAACCAGGTTGTGTCCAAAATAGAACCCATATCCCCTGAATCAAGAACCAAACGTTTTATCTCTTAGACCCCCCTTTTATTTTTTTTTAAATAGCGTATACATACTTCCTCCATAAAAGATAAATAAGTCTTCTGTTTTTATCATCTTATTTTTCTTCATATCATTGGGAAACTTGTCTTATATATGGTAAGAATTACACTATAAATGTATAATCTCTCATTTTAATATATCATTATGGTAGAAAGTTAGGACGACATGCTTTTGTTTCTAAGGGCGCCGGGTGTTTAAGTTATAATAATACCACGCGTGGATGCACCAACAGTCTTAATCGTAATTTCAATAGATTGAAATATATTCTACTTTACTGAATACTTTAATTAATTCTTACTTAATAATTTAATGCCTTACTTATCACTTTAATTAATTTTTCATTGTTCATCGTACTTCTTCTTAATAAGATTTGATAATATAGTCTTAATATTTTTTATTCTTTATACGCCTTCAGTTTGTCTTGTGGATTCATATTTGAATAAATCGAATCACGTTTGTTTTCGATGCGCAAATTAATTCTAAATGTATGCTACGAAGAAGGAAAAAAAAGGACCGAAACATGTCATATCAAAAAATAAAATATCGTGAAAATACAAAGTGTTATTCTATTTATTTTAAAATAATCGACATGTTGTAACGTGATTTCACTTTTCATGACATTTTGTAGACTTGTGAATTATTTATTGTTTGTAGAGAATGTTAAAATAATAATCTACCAACTCAGTTCAAAATTTTAATATATATACATCGTCATGTTTTGGCTTTGTTTAAGCACCACTATGAGCTTAAAACGTTTTACATATTAAATAGAACATTGCTCTCTATTTACAATTTACCATACCAGAGAAGACAAGGTAGGATGTAATACTTATGCGTGGGAACTGAACTCTTGTTAAGTATGCAATCTATAAGTAGAGATACTAATCTATGAGAAGTATTTGTTCTTATGAATTCGTTTACATTTAATAGAAATTTATAATAGAATAACTTTAAGCGTACATAACATTCAATATATATTATTCTTATGAATTTTAAATTTTTTTTTTAAATTCATTAGTATTAATTTTTCTCGACATGCATAATTGGGAACTAACCAATTTATTTTTATGAAATACAAAAAGTGTACAATGTAACCTAATGACAATAAAATTTATTTATGTACTGTTTCTTGAACAATAATGTAAAACTCCATATTAAAATAATAATGAATTAAAATATCTGTTTTCTAGACGTTTATTGTATTATTTTATGTGATAGTCATGTTTTACCTGTCTAAGGAATATCAAATGTTTAATAATGCCAAATATTTAATAATGTCTTAGACAGGCAAAACATGTGATTCATATAAAATATAATAAAACATCTAGAAAACAGACCTTTTCATTCGTATCAATTAGAAAATGAATTGTGCTATCCCTTTCGTTACATTTTTATCCCTCTTTAATTTTTATGAACACGTTTTACATTTTTTATTTATTGTAGTCGATTAGAAATATTTTATTGATAACTTTATATTAATTTTATAAAATTAATTGTATTTTCCCTGGTATTCTCTCTTATTTATATTTGCAAGTGCTACATCCTTTGGTTTTTGTGTTCTGTTCGAAATATTATTTGGCTACTTTATATCACTTTAACACTGATAAATTTACGATACTTTCGTAACACGTCGAAATAAATATACTTAAAAGTGAAAAAATGTGTTTTATTTCATTAAAAAAACATCATTATGGAATTCCAGTGTTAAGTCTTAAGTTTCTCAAAAATCATATGACTGAATGGAATGCATACAAATTACTGAATAGAATGCATACAATAAGTAGTTTAAAAATCTTCTTTACATATAATATATAAAATAATAAAACCTAAATTAAGGAATTTCAAATTACAGTCATAGGAAGATCTTCTTAGTTTTTTCTTTAAAATATACGAAGCGTTTTTATATTGAATATTTGTGCAAACGTCTATTCAAGAAGATGATTTTATATATTATAGAAATAATATTTTTTCTTGCTATAGCAAATCAGTTCAATTTCAAGACAAAATAATAGAATTTTCTGAAATAAAATTGAGAATAAAACACTTAGTTTTCTGTAGTTATGAACGGCTGAACACTGATTTGGTTGAACAAAAACATAACGAACTAATCATCTCCCAAAGATAAATAAATTGACGTAATGCTCTTCGCGGTGTATAAATATAGAGGAATTCTGAGAAGTATATCAAGATTGTAACTCAATACCGCTTTGTCTCACATAAGAGACAGCGTAAACCAAGTTTTCCACCTTCTTGTTTATCGCACTAACTACGCTAAGAGAGCAATAATGTATCGGATTTGCGACAACTTCAATGAGCATTTCGGAGATATCGATGTTTTCCACCTGAACGGGCGAATTTTCAAAAAAATCATCGGAGCAACCTTAAACAACTGAGAGACCAAAATGTTACCTAACTTTTTTTTATTTCATTATGATTATTATTTTTAACTCTTTAATACTTTGTTTAGCCTCAAATTATCTTAGTTAAACTGTAATACATTTTGTTTCATACTGCCATCTATAAATTATTACTTTCGATAGAATGTTATTAGCCAGTAATTTATAATTTTTATATGTTTTTTTTAATATATAGATCGATACCGCTGTATGTCACCCTTAATAAA
Source organism: Lepidostoma basale (assembly GCA_022606425.2). Lineage (NCBI taxonomy): Eukaryota > Metazoa > Arthropoda > Insecta > Trichoptera > Lepidostomatidae > Lepidostoma > Lepidostoma basale. The sequence goes on along the minus strand of JAHDVF020000298.1, from coordinate 110,079 downwards.
TAAATAAAGATAGATCAGTGTAATTAAAGCTATGCTCAGTTTGAGAATGCCCTCGCAAGGTGAAACAAATTTGTCACTTTTTACAAAATTTACATAACTAAATCGTGTATACTATTATAAATTAATAATGGAGTTTTACAAAACAAATACCTCAAACATCAATAATAAACTGGGATATTAATAACAGAGTTTTTATTTAAACAGTTAAATTTATCGTTTGACATTGTAAACATAAATTTTCCTTTTCCTATTGCAAAGAATGTTATATAAAATATTATTTTTTTACTTTGAATCAAAAATTAACAGAAGAAAGGGAACTTCTGAATGAATTTAATAAAACAACATTATAATATTCACGATGTTTCAGTGCCTACGCACTCGACAATATACGAGTATTAAAACTAATATGTATAACCTTTGATCTTTTATCACCATTCATTTCGCCATTTCTTAACAAATATAAATACAAAAGATAACAACTTACCTCTTGTTAAACAAGAATAAGTCATTTTTATTAATTACAGTAGAATGTCGTTTATACGGACGGCAGTTATCCGAAACGTCAATTCAACGTTCAGTACCGTGACCTGCGCTATAATGATTTGAAGAGCAAGAGGAAAACAGCTGAACTCGATTGTTTTTAGTGAAAGAAGTATTAAAGAAGTGTTAAAGAAGTTGTATATACTAATTGTAGATCAAAGCACAATTGAAACAATTAAACGTGGAGCGAAGAATGTTCAGGATCCCTTGGACAGACAGAGTGCCAAACACAGAAGTCCTGAATCGTGCAGAAGTAAATAGAGATTCACGTTCTACGAGGAGAAAAATATCGCCTGCTGCATCTAATTTTAAAGGGAAAAATAGAAGGCCGCAGGGGGGCAGGGAGAAGGCAGATCTCTTGGCTGCATAATATGAGGGAATGGACGGGAATCGGAACTGTGGAGGAGCTATTCCGGACAGCGCAGGATAGGGAAGAGTTTACCAGAGTGATCGCCAACGTCGGGGGGACCTGACAGGACACTTTAAGAAGAAAAAATGTGGAGTTCCCCAAGGATCTATTCTTGATCCACTGATCTTTTCAATATAGGTTAATGACGTTACAGATTTACTACATGGAACTTAGCAACTTCATTCAGATGGTACAGTAATCTTCAATATGCAACTCATAGACTAAATAATTTAATGCCAATCTGAAAATAAGCTCTTTTCATAGTTTTATACAGTGCAAATGTATTACGAGTAAAATAAAGCAAAAAAAATTCAAGGCCATAATTTTTTTGTCAGTTTGTCATACAACCAAAGTCTTCTGACAACATCCTAATTTTAAATTTCTTTCAAGTTTTAATTGCTTTAGTCCTCACCCTTTTATTCTTCAATTTAACGTTGCCTCCCTTACGAAGAAGCCTACTTCCGTTGAGACAGGAAACATGCTCTTTAGCCGGAAAGCCTTCATTTGGACGTGTTAAAAGAACTGAGTTTGTAAGGGGTGGGATCTTTTCAGCTTTTTACAGAACAGAAAGTTATCAAAAAATTGAAAACGGAAGCCAAAAGTTTTTTTCCTAACTCTGTTAATTGCATCGGAAAATTATACAAATACTTTATGATTTATTTAAAAAAAAAAGTTATTTATCGAAAAAATTTCTTACAAAGTTTGCAAGATAGCAATCCTTAATACTTTTCAAAAAATATTGAAAAATATATATTTTGAAAAAATAAATAACGAAATCTTTATGTTTAAGGTATGCGTATGTTTCAACTATTATCCATTTATAAAACCTACAAAAAGCAGTATTTAATGCGGTGATAGATCGTTTGACTTACTTTATATTGTTAATAAAAAAATTCCAAATTTCGTATAACTTTAAGTCGATATATTTATATTTATAAATAAATATCTTAATTTAATATTAATACACTTGTAAATTTGTATTTACACATTGTCTTTTGTAACCTTGACGAAGCTCCAGTGGGAGTAAAACCGATTCGTATTGAAAAGAATTAAATGTTGTGAATACAAAATATGAAGTGTATTAACATTATATAATATGTTATAATGCCACACCACAAATTAAGTGAAAAGAGTATTTTTCTATTCAATATCATTAAAACCTTGATGAATTAGCAATAAATCTTAAATGCACTGATTAATTATCAGTTCGCATTTATTAAGGTATTTATGAAATACCTAAAACTAATTCAAAGTAATTGAATTAGAAACGTTAACATTTTTCATCTCACAATTATAATAGATTTAGTTTTTTTGTTGCTATTAAACTATTTAAATACTCGAAATCAAAATTAGAAATGATATTAACTTCTATTTGCAATATTAATACAAATACACGTAAGAAAAAAATAACATACAACGCAGTACATGACAGACGATTTTTTATATCTAAAGTTATATATAGGAAGGGTCAATAAGATGGTTTGGACATATAGAACGAATCAATATGGGAAGAACGATTTAAAAGATATATACAAGTAGTATGAATGAAAAAAGAAGTGGAGGAATGCCAAGGGAGCCATGGCAATACCAACTTAAACAATTACTGAAAGGCGGTCATGTTAAAAGTAGGAACAATGGACGAGCGTGCATGTCGCGATGTGTGAATGTGGAAGAGACGCGAGAGTTATGTCAGGATAGAACATTTGGCGGTCCATTTTCTCTGCCTACCCCTTCGAGTTTATCATCATTATGGCTCCGACCGGTTTCGGCATCTCGCTGCCATCTTCTTTCCAAAACCTAACCTAAACGAGATGCCGGAACCGGTCATGAAATCAAGTGGAATTAATCTAAAAATATATTTTACATACGCGTATATCTTTTTATTATTTTTTAAATTTAGTTTTTTTACTAGAAATTTCAATTTACACAATTAATGGGTTTTTTTAACCTTTATTTAATCTAAGTATAAATTTAAAACGGGCTAAATAATTTTATATTGGTTTATTCTATAAAAAGTAATGGAAATGCCTATTGGTGGCGATGAGGTTCGCAACCCATCACATCGCGTCTTCCGCGGGGCGAAAAGAGAAGGATGGATGCCGCATCGGTTAAAGTGTGACAGTCCATTCTTTCTGCCTACCCTGTCGGGGAGACGGCGTGATGGTTAGTTAGTTTAAGTTAGTTAGTTAGTCAGAATTAGCTGACACCCTACAAAAAATATTATTTTTTTATCTTAAACTTGAACATTTTAAATGGTACATTCACTCGCGGAAACTGCGTACAGGCGAACTATGTCGTGATTGTTTCCGTGCTTCTAAATCTCTAATTCTGAGGGAATGGCAATGTTCTTAATGGAACCACAAAAAGTTTAATGGTCCCATATCCGTGCTGTGGGCCATATGATTGGGCCACCTATTCCGATCCAACGTACTTTAAGGATCTCAAATTACTTTTGAATCGGTTTAATGTCATTTTAGCGAGCATCGCAATGAAATATCTGAAAATCATTTGATCACAATCCTACAGATATTTCTGGAACCAAAAATATTATATTTTTTTTAATGTATACATATACTTGTATACGAATACTGGATTTCACCCATTGCGGGTTATCAATTTTTATGATTTAATTGTATCTCAATAGAGACGAAGATGCAAATTGGAAACTGAATATGGTTGATCAAGGTGTTTACAGGATTTGTGACCTGTCATTGGTTGGGTTAAGTGCACACTTTATGGAATTACAACATTCCCCATTCTACCTTTGTAATGACCATGTCTGACAATTTTTTGGCATTTGTATATATGTTAAAGTCCAACGCCAGAATTCACATGTCAGTTTCAATGCGCCATCTATGAAAATTTTGATTATATATGTTAATCTCAAAAATATCATATTTTTGATAAACTTAAGGGTTTAACGTACAAGGAATTTAATGATATGAAATCACTTATTTTTCCACTTTAAGTTTATTTTCCTCGATGTGTTTCGAAAGTTTTACGACTTCACTATCGGGGGATCAATATACAATATACACTATTTATATACAACATTTTAAATTTATACAAATACTTTACTGGATTTTACCCATTGCGGGTTATCAATTCAAGGATTAATTGTATCTCGATAGAGACGAAGATGCAAATTGGAAACAGAATATGATGATCGAGCCGTTTACAGGACTTATGACTTGTCATTGGTTGGGTTAGCCTTTTACATTGCGTTAATAAAAAGATCTTCTGCTTAATGTTTAAATCCAATCAACATAGATGGCGCTAGTGTGTTGATTGAAACTAACATGTGAAGTTTGGTGTTACATATTAACATTTTTACAATATCCAAAAAAAATTAATCAGACATGGTGGTCGTAAGAGGGGTGGAATGGGGAATGTTGTATTACATAAAGCGTGCGCTTAACCCAACCAATGACAGGTCATAAGTCCTGTAAACGCCTCGATCACCATATTCTGTTTCCAATTTGCATCTTCGTCTCTATTGAGATACAATTAATAACTATTTATATAGTTATCTCGACGATGATGAGGGTATAAAAACTCCGTAACATGTCCGTTATATCAATTCAAAAGCGTAAAAAAATTGTGTTTTGATTTTATTATGCTTCTTATAAAAAATCGTAAAGAATAGCGTTATTAACGGTACACAGCTACAGCTGTTTCGTCAAATGGTTATAGTTACTATCAAAAGTAACTAACCTTTCTTTTAATTAATTGTAATTAGGTGCCTAACTCAACTCCATCATAAACTTTAAATACTATTCAAAAATTATTCAAATTAGCAAACTTTCGAAAAATCCACGAACATTAATTTTAACAGTTGACACAATTTTTGTAACACCAGATAATGTCAACATAGGTTGACGAAACAGCAATTTTATAATAATTTATAAGTTAAGTATGATATTTCATAATTTTTCTGCTTATTTTATTCTCAAATTAACACAATTTTTTTCCACTTTTGAGTTTCGAAATGTTACGAAGGCTTTACACATTTATCATCAGGAAAATGATATAAACTTTTTAAATTTTTATATTCATGATAAAAGTGTAAAAACTTCGAAACATGTAAAGAAAAATAATCTCAAAACGGTTAAAAAACTGAGTAATTCATTAAAAAAAAATTAAGTATTATACTTATTCCATTGATTTTAAAGGTAATTTTTAAATTTTATGAGTTTCCATTTGAGGCAGAAAAAGTGGATGACCACATTGCTATTTCCCGCCATTCTTCTTGCCTATCATCACTATTATTTTACCAATGACCTTCGTGGCCAAGTGGTCAGTGCTTTGACCGCCACCCCGATGATCCCGGGTTCGATTCCCGGCGATGGCAACATGATTGTCACACTGTCTTCGGTTTTATGCGGAATTCAAGTGACAATAAAATGGCGATAGGTTAGCTACCTAAATATGTGTAATAATAATAATTATTATTATAATAATACTAATATTGATAACATGAATAATCTTCTTCTTAAAGTGCCCTGTCAGGTCCCCCCGACGTTGGCGATCACTCTGGTAAACTCTTCTCTATCCTGCGCTGTCCGGAATAGCTCCTCCACAGCTCCGATTTCTGTCCATTCCCTCACATTGGGCAGCCAAGAGATCTGCCTTCTCCCTGCCCCCTGCGGCCCTCTATTTTCCCTTCAAAATTAGATGAATAAATATAATATGTAATAATAATGATATGAATAATAATAATAATAAATAACTTATGACTGATCTAAATGTGTACCAATCACGTTTTTTTTGCATACGAGTTTATAATATAAACGCATATGTATTAGAGTTTTATTCAAATATAATATGTTGACAGCTAGAATTATAATATTAAGGAATGTATCATAACAAAAACATGAAATATTTATATCGTCAGAAAAATATGAGAAATTTAATATGTATATTTTTTTTTTATTTTTTTTTTTATTAATATTATTGAGGGTATCAAATAGCAATTACATTATATGAATATAAACACACAGAGACAACAAAACAAGGCCAATTACATGCTACCACAAATATTATATAACAACTGACATAAGGTTAAATATATATATTTGATAAATAGTACCTTCTAGTATTAAATTACATTTTGTGTAAGTACCCTTGTAGGCGGTGCTTATTTGATTTCAAGAGAAACAAATTCTCCAAACAAAATAAATTAGCTCATCTCTGGTAAATTGCGAGCTGATCCCCAGATATCTTCAGAGATTTGTCATGGCGGGGTTAATCCTTCGTGGTTAGCGGAATGCGCGATAAATTCACACGATTCTCGCCTTCCTCGGATATATGACCCTAAAAATACGGATTCGCAAATAAATGCCTTTAATAAGGGACCTCCACTCGGGGGCGTTCAATTTAAATTAAAATGGTTCCCTCACGTATACGGTTCTATTAAAAGGGGGATTAAAACGACATTTATATATTGGCAATGACTATAAACTTTTTATTAAAATATACTGTTTCATAAATACGAATAAAATGAGAATTATTTTTAGAATTTTTATTATATTTTAACAAGGGGTTGTATTAAAATGGGGATTAAAAAGACGTTAATTTGTTGGCAAAGATTTTGAAGTTAATATGAATGTAAACGTCTGTTTTCTAGAAGTTTTATTATATTTTATGTAAAATATGAGTTTGGACTGTCTAGAGAATTATCAAATAAATATTTTTAATACCTTTGACAGGTTAAAAGTGTTTTTCACATTAAATATAATTGAAGTTCTAGAAAACAGATGTTTTCATTCGCATTAATTATTTAATATGGAGTTAGACATCACTGTTCAAGAAACAATATACAGGGTGTCCGATGAGGGGTGTCACCCCGAAAACAGATGATAGGGCAAGTCATGCGGGTTATGAGAAAAATGTTTTAAAAAAATTTAAGTTTTGTATTTTTGAAATTAGGGGCATTAATGAGGATTCCAAAATGGTATGACACTTGCTTGATTATTTCTTGACTGGATTTTATTACAAAAGAATTACCCACACCTAATTTAAGAAATAATCAATCAAGTGTCATACTATTTTGAAATTCTCAATAAATGCGCCAACTTTTAAAGCTACATGCCAAAATAGCGTGTTACATTTTATTTTCAGTACAGTTAGTTAAAATTGGGCGTAGTTTTAATTTTAAATACTTGGTTGGGCAAAAAGTAACATTTTCTTTCAAGCTGGAGTAGTTAGCTATCTGATTTAGGCAACAATTTATAGAAGCATTATTCAGAATTACATAATAAAAATAAAATTAATAAAAAGTAAGGATTTGTAGAAACGGGAGCTAAAAGACCATCACAGGGTGTTGATTTTGTCGATTTTTTTTAAATACCTATAATTTCAAAAATACAAAACTTAGATTTTTTTTACATTTTTCTAATAACAAGCATGACTTGACCTATCATCTGTTTCCGGGTTGACGTCGAGATCTGGGACACCCTGCATATTATATAATTAGAAAGAATGGTACAAAAATTTTGATATTATGATCTCGTAAGAGTCGGTGCTTGTGTTACCAACACACGATTATATTTTGCAAGCTCTCGGTTCTAATGTTATAATATCATCGTGGAATATTTCACGGAATTGTTTTGAGCACATCGCGCCCTAAAATAATTATTATTACCAACACAAACACATTACGGACTTGCGTGTGTATTGTACGATTTGTACACCCGTTAGCAGTTACGACTCGTCAAATTTTATTTGAAATACATTTTTATTAGAATGGCAGTGCACAATGGTGTTCATCTACCGACCCTTATGTATGGAAGCGAAGCATGGAACTGGCAAAAGAAGGATGAAAGTAGAATAAATGCAGTAGAAATGAGATCTCTAAGACGAATGTGTGGATACTCTGTGTATGATAGAGTGTCGAATGAAAATATAAGAAGTGAATGCGGTGCGAATGATGGTGTCATGAACAAAATAATGAAAGGATCATTCAGATGGTTTGGACATATGAAAAGAATGAATGAAGAAAGAATGGTAAAAAAATTATATGTTAATGATGTAAATGGTACCAGAAGTAGAGGAAGACCGAGGAAAACGTGGCACGATCAATTAAATCAAAATTTAAGTGTCGGCCATGTGAGGAGTCAGAGAAATCGACACGCGTGCATGACACGATGTATGAATGTTGAGGAATCGAGTGAAATATGTCAGGAAAGAAAAGTGTGGCAGTCCATTCTTTCTGCCTACCCCTTCGGGGAGACGGCGTGATGGCTAGTTAGTTAGTTAGTTAAAACTTATTATTCCAATATATTGTTTAATTAATACAAATATAAAATAACGATTTTAGGAAGTTTTATCATTTTTAACAAAAATAGAATAAAACACATAACAATCATTTGAAAAAAAAATATTAAGGCGATACATGTTATTCCTATAACATTTAATAAATTTCTAGTAAACACATATTTTTATTCGCTTAAATTTTTAATATGGAGTTTTACATAAATAAAAAATAAATTAAAAAACAAAAAGGTTTTTTAGATGCGTAAAAATTCGAAATAACATTCAGAAAGGGTCACTGAGATGGTTTAATTCTTTAAAAATGTGTTTTAGCGAAAAAGAAGTTGAGATTGACCGAAAAATAGGCTTAGAATATAAAGTTTTTTATATTAATTCTTTTGAGTACTGAGAGAAGAATGGTCCAAAAAATGCATTCTAGCAAAAAGAATTTTGAGAAAAATTTTGCACAACTACTACTTGCAAAGGGGAGTAAGCAAAGTATTAACAAATTCAAAATATTCCTGGAATCGATGACTGCCGAAAAATTGTTTTGTTTGATTCCAGACCTTAGCAGCTATATGTATGGGGAATACCGAATAAGGCGATGCCAACCTTACGGACCAAAAACTATAACATATAATATTTAAATTCAGTAATAATAAAAACAAAAGTACCATTTTTTCAAACGTTATATATGAATTTTTAAGCTATAATAAAATATGAATCTTCTTGAATACCTGTAATACCAATATTTAAATTCAGTAAATTCTACATTAATATTTGAAGATTATTTTTGCATAGAATCATGTTTACCACCCCTGATCTGTATGTATATAAAGAACTCGTTTTGCAATAGTGTCACCAGTCTGTCGATGCCAGCGAGCCTGGCCAAACCGATCGCTGTCGAATTAAAGGCAAAAGTGTAAGTAGTTAAAAAACATCGTTTTATTTAATTATTATTTGCAAAACTAAATTGCTACTTAGAAGAAGCTAATTTCAACATGGGAAAAATCAACATAGAACAGTGTGATCTCCCCATCTTTTTTGGCCGCCGCTTCGAAAAAACGGAATAATGTTTAGAAAAATACATCTCCTTCTTCTTCTTCATAACTTCTGCGTGCGTACCGACCCAACCGTCATTGAATACACGCTCAGATAGTGTATGGCCCCATGCTTGGGACTCATTTATAATTTCTCGAATATTCCCAGATTAAGTATAAACTCAGACCACTACTGACATCTATTGCTGTACACAAAATTAAACAACTTATTGGCTAGTTACATGTTTGACAAACTGTAAACATGATACTCGTATTTATTGTTTCTTGAACAATGATGTAAAACTCCATATTAAATAATTAATACGAATGAAAACTTCTGTTTTCTAGAAGTTTAATTATATTTTATGGGAATGACATGTTTCTCCTTTATAAGGTATTATCAAATGTAGATATGTATATGTTGATAATGCCTTAGAAGGGCGAAACATGTCATTCCCATAAAATACAATAAAACTTCTAGAAAACAGACGTTTTTATTCGTATGAGTTATGTAAAAATGATGTTTCGTAAATGTCCTTAATATTATTTATTACTACTCGAAAGGGTTAAAGTCTGTTATTACAAATTAATCATCCTGTGGTGCTGAACTCTAGCTATATTTCCATCGTTTTAGTAGTCTCCCTTGTGGATACTGTTCACTTGGTATTCCATGCCGAGCTATGTGTAAAATTCTTGTGGGATTCATTCTCTGGACATGTTGATACTTACTGTCGACCTTTTCACACTCATCTGACCACTCTTGAATCTCACTGGCCTCTCGGATTTTGATGTTTCATACACGATCTATGAACATAATTCTTCTTATTTACGCGATGTCTCCTCTGCGAAGGTTGGCGATCATTGGGGCTATTTCCACCTTGTTGACTGCGTCCCTGAACAGCGATGTGGTGCTACTTCTGAACCATTGTCTGAAATTGTGCAGTCAAGAGATTTTTCTCCGACCTGGTCTACTTTTTCCTGGTATTTTTCCCTGAAACCAGAGTATTGCAGTTTACTTATTTTGAGACCATCGAGCAACTCCACATTCTTTTTCATCCGCTGGAGAACAATTTCATTGCGAACTCTGTCTCTTCAAGTTATTTTAAGTTTTTTCTATTTATCTAGAGTTCAAATGATTGTATTCTCCTTTCTGTCGCATCAGTAAGTGTCTAGGCTTCCATGCGACATAACAATACTGGAAACACATCTCTCTCTCTCTGGTTTCAATCCTAGGATTGGTTTGCAGCAATTTCCTCTATTCTTCTCTTCCAATCTTTCCTGTCTTGTGCGGCTCTTTTGAAATCTCTATATGATGAGCAGCGCACATCCACCAATGCGTCCCCTAGAGTTTGTCTCCTCGGTCATACCCTCCATTATGGCATGCAAGAGGCCTTCTTGTCGTATTACATGGCCGATCCATCTTGCACGCCATTCATACAAGGTCCTGAGCAGATGCCTTCCTCCTTCGATTCTTTGAAGAACCTCCTCATTTGTAATGTGGTCTCTCCAGGAAAATTTTAATAGTCTTCTATAGGACCACATCTCAAAAGCCTCTAGTCTCCGTTTATCTCTTTCGGATAGGCACCTAAAATACATCAAAATACTCGATACATAGGTCTTGATGAGGAGTATTCTCAGTTTTAGGTCTATATATATTATTCGATTCTATTATACACATTACAACGGACAATACGCATTTTATGATCCAGGGAAAGGTCTTTCTTAGTCAGGATATTTGCATCTTCATAAAGACTCCAGGTGCTTGCTCAATGTGGCATTTAATATCTTAAATGAGTATAATATACATATAAAACAATATAATTTTGATAAACCAAAAATCGTAAGAAGAATTCATTATGTCGAAAAAATGTTATATAAAATTTAAACCATAAATAATGCACACACTTGATTTAAAATTTTGGTTTGTAAGGTTTATGTTTAAACGTGTGACGATAAAGTAAACAATTTCAAACCTGATGTAAACCAATCAGAGGATGACATTTTAATTCCGGAATTGCACTTTTTTCACGTGTCGCGTTTAAGCGATACCCAAAATCCCAACATGTGAGTGACCAAAAACGGATTATTTGCCTGTCCGAATGTGGCGAACACATTCGAATGTATGTAAATGTCAGGCTTAACGAGTCGTTTTGAATGTAAAGTGGAACAATCATTTATAAACGTTGTATTAAAGAGTTTACGTATTGCGAATAGATTCAGAAGATATACTCATACTCATCCACTATATCTCGTGGATAGAGTAGAACAGTAAAAAAATATATTCCAACAAAAAAGAAGAAGAGGAAAACCGAGAAAAATATGGCATGACCAACAACAACAACAACAAACCTTTACGCCGTTTCCCCGTAGGGGTAGGGTAAGAGATGGAAGAATGGATAAAGATATCGGAAGAAGGGTTGGATCTGGAAATAAATAAATGGTGCCCTCAAAGTTATTACCGCAAATAAATGGAGTTCTAGTCCCGACCCTTATGTATGGGAGTGAAGCTTGAAGTTGGCAGAAGAAGGATGAAAATAGGATAAATACCGTAGAAATGGGGTCACTAAAAAGAATGTGCGGAAAAACAATATATGATTGAATATCTAATGATGAAGTCAGGAAGGAATGTAAGGCGGATGAATGCGTGATAAATAAAATTAAAAAAGGTTTTTTACATATGGAACGAATGGATGTGGGAAGTATGGTTAAAAAGATATATACAAGTAGTGTGAATGGGAAAAGAAGTCGAGGAAGGCCAAGGGAGACATGGCATGACCAAATTAATCAATTACTGAAAGGCGGCCATGTTCCAAGTATGAACAATCGACGAGCGTGCATGTTACGATGTGTGAATGTAGAAGAGACGCGAGAATTATGCCAGGATAGAACAATGTGACGATGCATCCTCTATGCCTACCCCTCCGTGATGGTTAGTTAGTTAGTTAGTTAGAAGTTTGGGAGTAACAGATATCGTCGAATGGGTGGCTAAACTCAAATTGTCATTTTGAGAACATATTGCCAGATTGGTAGACTATAGATGGACCAGAAGAGTGGTGAAATGGAGACCCCGCGAAGACAAAAAAATAGAGGGAAACCTTCCACACGAGATCCCATTACATTCGAATATTTTCTGGTGATTGGATGCAAAAGGCAAAAGTATTATGAAATTGTAGATAGATAGAATAGATGTAAAGGATCAAGTATTATGAAATTGTACAGCTTTAATTTAAATTAAATAAATTTATGTGAAATACCTTTATGCATTAGACGCAATATATGACGCCAGCGCCCCACTGGTACAATTGGTATGCGGAATATACCTACATAATAAATTCGATAAGATTTTCAAAATGTTGTCGAAAAAATAACAAACGAATAATATAAACAGGTTATTTTTTTCTTTTTTTATAATTAATCATTTACCATATAATATACTTAAATAACGTATTAAAGATCAGGGCAAGACCCAAAATTAAAAACCTGTTTTCTCATGTGACACTACATAATACTATTAAGAATTTTAATCTTAGAAGTGACTAGCGAATACCAACAATAGATTGTTCTCATCATACGAGTATATGTTAAATAATGGTAAACAAAATTCTTCTACATAAAAACGCTGTCAACACGCAATGTTTTTAATAACTATTAAAACGCGTAAAAAGGCCTTCATGGCATCAGCCTCGACTGCTTTAGCGAAGGTCCCGAATTCGATTCCGGCGAAGACATTGTGAAAAAAATCACGCTATCTTTGGCCTTGTGGAATTCACGTGACAATAAAAATGGCAATGGAAGTGAAGCTTGGAGCTGCCAAAAGAAGGATAAATGCAGGATAAAAATGGCGTGATGGTTTGTTAGTTAGTTAGTTAGTTAGTATAAAAATGGCGATACACTAGCTACCTATCTAGCCACTATCTAGCTATTAGAATCAATTGCTCAAAAATGGTTTACAGTAATTGGGTTCAAATAACCTGTTGTATACAATTGAAAAAGGGAGAACACAACGGGGAACTTTGACTTTAAAAAGATCCAAGGTCATATTTAAATTCACGCCATACTTCTACATTAGAATAATATGGAAAACCGACAACTTCGCAATTCGCGGTTTCTTAAGCATCGCATCAAAATTTTAACATTTTTTAAAACTACTTTGTACTCGTATACTTCAAAATTTTGAAATCATCCGTTTAGCATTATTCTTATTATTAAAATGGCATGTTTCACCTTGTAATGTCATTATCAAACAATTGCTCATAATTATTAAATAAGAAGTTTTCATCATTGTTCAAGAAAAAATAAGTATCCTCATTAATACTAACTAACTAACCATCACGGAGGGGTAGGCAGAAAGAATGGAACGCCCCACTTGTCTATCCTGACATACTTCTCTCGCATCCTCTACATTCATACATCTTGTCATGTACGCACGTCGATTTCTCCGACTCCTCACGTGACCGATATTCAATATTTGATTGATTTGATCGTGCCACGTTTTCCACGGCCTTCCTCTATTTCTAGCTCCGTTCACGCCGTTTACATATACCTTATTTACCATTCTGTCTTCACTCATTCTTTCCATGTGTCCAAACCATATTAATGACCGTTTCCTTATTTTGTTCATAACACTTTCATTCGCACCACATTCACTTCTTATACTTGCATTTGTCATTCTATCATATACAGATTTGTTACACATTCGTCTTAGAGATCTCATTTCTACTGCATTTATTCTACTTTCATCCTTCTTTTGCCAGTTCCATGCTTCACTTCCATACATAAGGGTCGGCACAAGAATACCCATTATGCACTGCCATCTTAGCTTTTTTGGATAGGCTTTTGTTTGCGATGACAACTATATGTGCACCATTTATTCTGTTGCCTGCCCCATTATTATTAATACTACCTAATACCCAGTGGCGGTACTCCTATAGAAGCCCAGAAGCCCGGCTTGCGTAAGAAATTTTTAATCAAACCCCCCAAATCAAACCCACCAAATCACCTTCCAACAATGTTCCCATCAGACGTTAGAGGAATAGCCACATAAAGGGCTCCCTCCGCTTACCCGAAGCTGTTATAGGCGCAGCGGCGCCTTTCGTCAGCTTCACTCGTGCACTCCCTAGGCCCGTCCCCCGTCCATGCGGGACTTACGTTAAAAAAAATATATATATATTTGAAACCAAGGGGGACCCAGACCACATTTAAGCTACGCTACCCTCCCTCGATGTCCCGCCGTACACACATAGCAATACAACAGCAAAAGCAAATACACAATTGATAGCGATGAATAGCCACAAGAGCTGAACCTCTATATAAGCCAGAAGAGGTTTTGATTCTAAATTTCTTACGCAAGCGGGCTTCAGGGCTTCTATGGGAGTACCGCCACTGCTAATACCTAATAATACTACTAATAATACCTCATTTATACTACGTAATATAAAGTAGTTTAGTAGCCAAAAAGGACATTGAATAAATCGTACGTGTTTAAATATTCCTTGATTTTCTATTTAAATTTAAATTCACACTCAAAGCTCACCTGTTACATTTTCACATGAATTATGTATAAAGGACCTTAAAAGATAAGTCCTACGAAATCTTGAGAATAATATCAGTTTATTGGTGCGGAATATTTGTAAGGATAACACGGAATGGCGTGACTTCTCATTGATATTAATGGACTATTTTAATTCTGGATTGTTGATGAATTATTGATGCGGAATTTAAGTAGGCGTCGCCAACCTATAAATAAAATATAGTATATTTCATAGATTTGTTATGTTTTTGATTTTCGTGACTATCGTAACTATTATTAATCTTGTCCACGTGTTACAGCATATGGTAGTTATCGGTAAACTCATACATTTGAAAAATAAGCACTAAAACAAATGATAATTATATAAACATTCTGATGGAAAAGCTATCTCAAATTGAATTCTCTTCTCAGTTGATGATGTTTTTCATTAGTTACCTCAAGGGGAGAAAACAATTTGTCTCATACAGAATTTTTCAATCGGAACCTTTTCTTGTAAATTCAGGGGTGCCTCAAGGTTCAAACTTAGGGCCACTCCTCTTCTCCATCTTTATACATGATATTGCGAAGGTGATAAACTTCTCGCGATTTATTTTATTTGCCGATGATCTGAAATTATTCCTGGAAATTAAAAATCCTGAAGACTGTCGCCTCCAGTCAGACATCAAAAATATTGTTAACTGGAGTCACAGTAATCAAATGCAATTTAATTTCTCTAAACGCGTTATGCTATCTTTTACTAGAGTGATGTATGATTATGTGTATAACATTTTACCTGTACTCAATAGATGCCTTAAACATATATGCTGTTTGTAATGTCTTTTGAGTAAATAAACTGATTTGATTTGATTTAATTCAATAATTTCCTGTGCTTCTTCTTCATCTTTACAACTTGGTTCTCTCTTATTTGCGGTTGGACAACATCATGGCTATTTATACCATTGATACAGCAGCTCTAAACAAGAATGTTGAATCAGAACCTTAAGAAGATCGAGACAGAACCATTCTCGAAGGTTTTCTAGGCAGAATTTTCTTCTTTCCCGACATTTGGTTTTCCGTTAATTTTACCTCGGATAATCCTGTGCTAAGTGCTTTATTATTTAACCTTCCAAAAACTCGATAAAGTTGAATTTTCCGTGTTTACCAGTTTAACATCGCATTAATTTTTTGCCAATATTTTTCTTTCAAATTGGGCCGATTATATCAAACTCTAAACAAAAAAAGTTTAATATTAAAAACAAAACATGATTAATCGTAAACCTTCGAAAATATCGTAAATTATTCGAAACACTGCCGCCTGCACGTGTTTCAAGTAATTTGTGTTCATTCTAAGCTTATTTCGAAATATGACAGAACAGTAAGGTATACACAATATTAATTATACACCACAATTGCTAGGATATGGTACATAAGTTTTTAACGTGGTTTAAAAAACGTTAAATAATTTTTATAACCTCATATTTATCTAATTTTCGTATGAAGCATTCACCTTGTGGCATAACTTTTTTTTATTATTATTTATATTTAAAATGAAATAGAAATAAAAACACTGCACTTTGTTTTTCACAACTATGCGGTTATTTAAATTGCCGACTTGTTTCGCTTAGTAAATGGAGAAGGATCCTATATGTAAACAATTTTTCAATTCAAAGTACTAAAAACCTCCCGCCCGATTTAAAACCAGATTTTTACACGGACAATAATATAGAAAAAAATGTAGTCATTACAAAAGATAAAGAGGACCCTTTAAGCCACTCCGGCATATACAAACTCCAATGTGAGGATTGTTCCGCTTTCTATATTGGCAAAACGTCACAAAATGTCAACATTAGAGTCAAAGAGCATCTGAAATGTTTAAATACAAATGGATTCTCTGAATTTGCCAATCACCTTATAGATACCGACTATTCATTCAAATCCGGCGTAAAATTAATTCATAAAAATGGTATAGGTATAATTTTGGTTCCATTTTAAATTTAATTACTATGTATTTTAAAATGTCATATACTAGAAATGTGTATTTTTTATAACCTAATAAAGAAATATATAAAAAAAAATTAATAAGGAATGTTTCATAACAAAAACATTAAATATTGTTTTTGGTATGAAATATTCCTCATTATCATTCAAATCCGGCGTAAAATTAATTCATATAAATGGTATAGGTATTAAATTAAATAATTTAGAAGCTTTAGATATAAAAAAAAAGCCATAAACCAAAACATTATCAACAACCAAATCAATTTATCTTTCAGTTCTATTATTAACTTATTTCCAGCAAAACTAAATAATTCTTGAACTGGTTTTTCCCGTCCATTTATTGTGATTGGTTGCATTAGATACACAATGAACAACCAGCAACTGGCACATGTATCTACGATGAAGGATCTCGGAATCATCTATGAGAGTAGGCTGACTTTTCGTGCACATATCGAGAGGATTTGTGGCATTGCACTGAGGATGTTGGGGTTCATCGTCCGGACCGGAAGAGTTTTCAGGGATCCCAATGTGCTCAGAGTCCTATACAACGCATTGGTTCGGAGCAGGCTCGAAAGTGGTTCTGTGATATGGAGTCCTCATGAGGCGAGATATTCTGTTATGCTGGAGAGGGTTCAGAAAAAAATTCTGAGGTATCTCTACATGAGGGAGTATGGTAGTTATCCGTGGCTCTATCCCACGGCATTTCTTCTGGGAATGCTCGGAACCAATTCTTTACAGCTTCGAAGAGATGGACATCTAATAACCCATGTCTTCAGATTAATTAGGGGATACTTTGAGAACTCGGCCGTACTGGAGGATGTTGGTCTTTTTGTCCCCGATAGATATCTCCGACAGCGACAGCACAGATTGTTTTACCTACCGGCGGCCAGAACCAATCTGCCACCACAATTTAAAATTCTTAAATTGTGGTGTAGCATCATTCAAAATAATTTAAGAACACTTTTATTTGGTTATCACACCATTTTATTTTGTTCAATCGAACCAACCGGTTTTGTGCTACGTAAGGTATAAAAAACAAACTGTAACAGTGACGAAGCTCCGGTTCCTCAGTATGATATTGTAACCCTGACTAAGGACCAGCGGAAGCAAAACTGGTTGGTTCTATTAAACAAAATACAATGGTGAAAAAAAACAAAACATATTATTGTATTTCATTGATTATAATGATTTTTTACCAATGAATTCCAATTTACAACATCAATACTCGTATTTTACATAATAAATCAAAACCGGTTGGTGCGTTGAAACAAAATAAAAATGCACTTATTTTTTTTATTTAACAAAGTGACAGAGTGGCAAGACCTGTGACTGCCAAATCCAAAGTTCCGGGTCTCGGGAAGTACGGTACTTCCTTTATCATTGTTTATTTCTTCTTCTTCATCGTTCATTCTAATAAAATACCCTCATTGTATATTAATTGTTTCTTGAATAACAATGTTAAACTTTTTTTTTATACAACGGGTCGTTTGAATGAATGCACTTAGTGTATGCAATGACATGATTTAGGTAGAAAATCTTTCGTCATTTTATTATCACTTAAATTCTACATCAGATTAAAGACAGTGATACAATCACAATGCCATCGCCGGGAATAGAAATTGGGACCTTCGGTATGGCAGTCAGAGCTCTTACCAATCTGCCACGAAGGTCGTCATATTAAAAATGAATTCTTGAATGTATTATTTAACTTTTAACAACTTTATACCTCAATAGCCTAATTGGTGTCGTGGCTTAGAATAGATATTTTTTGTTTACAAATAGTCGTCTTAAGCACAATTACTGTGTACAAATACAATTCTAATAACATGTTATTCGTAGTTAATCTATCGTCATTTTATCTTCAAGTGAATTTTACACCAGACCAAAGACAGTTTGACATTCACACTCCCATCACTGGTAATCGAACCCGGGACCTTCGGTGTGGCAGCTAGAGCTCTTGCCACTTTGTCATCTTCTTCTTCACATTGATTGATCTAGGAAATAAGTACACTGAAAATTCATAGCACTTAAAATGTTCATTCTGTGAAGAATACAAAATATACGGTGAAAGCACCAATGAATGACCGTTTAAGGTTCAGCTTGTACTGAAATCCACATTAAAGGCATTAATTTCATTATTTCAGTGTACAAAATAAAAGAAAACGATAATAAACACATTGACGTCTCTAGATTCTCAAACTTTTTTTATTGAAATATGAGCATTAATATTAAAATTAATATTTCTCTAAAAAAATAGCACAATCACCAGTAATTGACCACTTCAGGTTATATTGATACAATACATAGATTTTGTTACATTGTCACATTATGAAACACCCTTACATATAAAAATATGTAAATATTCAAAGAATTGCATAAGAAATAACATTAAAAAAACACTTACCACACTTTTACTTATGAAAAACTACTAACAATCTCAAAACAACAACGGGAAGACGCACTTCTACCGTTTGACAAGGCACAGTTCAAAACTGATAGTTTTGTTTCTTACCAACAGTTGTCTCTGCCTACCTCTTTTGTCATAGTTTCTTGGGATTTTTTGACTGGACACATAGAGCAATTCTTATTATATTTTGTTTTATTGACCAACGGTCATCTACTGGGGGGCGGTTAAATACCGGTGCTTCGACCCTATATTGTGTGACGAATGTACCAAACATTTTTCAACAGATATTATTATTCGTCATGCTTTGTCCGATATGTTTTTATTATTTTGATACACAAACTCCATATTGTATTTGCTATGCTCTTTGGTCCGCATTATGTCTCGCGTTACAATAATGTTATGTACGCCTTTTTCCTCAAAATAAGACGCACTTATATTGGCGAAATCTCTGATTTTTATATAGTATCATACATTATTCACGAGCCAGAAAGTGTTGAGAGATATCCAATATAACGGAGACATATCGTATCTGTTTCAATAAGTCAATAAGATAAAGTTGTGTTATTTATGGATTCAAATCTGACTTTAATTAAATATTTACATTGCAATTCCTAATATCTTCTAACATTACGTCACCTGAGAGTAAGAAGGTTCCAACTGACAAAAGTAAAAAGCTGAGAAAAATTAAGTCAAAGTTTTGTTGGTTTCGGGTGTGTATCTTGGAATAAAGGGGTTTTATTCCGATTTCCAGAGATTATTTTACCGAGAAACGTGTAAATTTTGTCTGGCAACAGTTGGAATAATAAAGATCTAAGTTTAAATGAATCTTTCTTCAGTATATCATGTGATTTAAATGATCAGATGGAACTTGATTATTTTCGTAACATCAAAATGACGCTACTATTACATGTTTTTTTTAATTGTACGTATAGATAAGGTTAGTAAGAACCCTTTTCACGAAAAAAAGCCAAATTTGAAATTTTGTTAGTTGGAACCCTCTTACTCTCAGGTGACGATTAGTAAAATAATCACAACAGTTCACTACTAATGTTGTTGTTGTGTATATTTTACTTAAAATCAGTAACAGTTTCCCTGGAAGGGTAGGCAGATAAGATAGACTACTGTACTGGCAGAAAGGATAGAATACTGCTCTGTCCTGATGTACACTCGTCGATATTTCCAGCTTCGTATGTAGACAATTTTATTGCTTGATTAATAATAAATCATGTAATGCTTTTCTCTGCCGTCTTCTTCTCCGGTCTCAATATTCTCTTCCACTCCGCTCGGTCCTCGGTAACTTTCTTCAACTCCGCATAAGAGGTGCAGCCCATATTTCGGCAAATCTGGTCTAAGTACACCTGGTGAGGTCGTCTTCTGCCAATCAATTCCTCGACCATTCCCTCCAATACATCATGCAGGAAACATTCGTCTCACATCACATGACCAATCCATTGGCGCCTTTCCGCTTTGGTGTTCAACATGCGCCTATTCTCTTCAACTCTGCTGAGAACCTTCTCATTAGTAATGTCGTTCCTCCATGAAACATGAGCAACTCGTCAGTAGGTCCACATCTCAAACGCCTCCAGCCCTTTGCGCTCTTTTTCGCCCAGTCTCGCAACCGTACAGTAAAACACTCTACAAAATGCCTCTATAAGCTGTTTTCGGAGGTCTAGGTCCATGTTGATGGACTCGAACACTTCCGATATTTCGTTGAGGGCAAGTTAAGCCTGTCGTCTACGGCTTCTTGTCTGACTCACACTATTTGTAAAGAACATTTTAACCATTCTTCTCTCTTTATTCGTTCTATGTGTCCACACGATTTCAAAGATTTTTTTTTAATTTTACTTATGAAGCAATCATCAGTGTTCAAATCAGACTATTCAAGGAAAAACTTCCAAATCAAATAAAATCAATTCATTTTCTCAAAAGATATTACAAACAAAAATTATATTTTATGGCATCTATTAAAACAGGTTAATATAATTATATAATACCAGGAACGCGTAAGAGATAGTTCGACTTTAGGAATACAAGATACTCTCTAAAGTCAAGAGTATTTGTCTTCTGAAAGTACTTTTACTAAATTTTTAATTGTATCTCAATAGAGACGAAGAAACAAACTGGAAACTGAATATGGATGATCAAGGTGTTTACAGGACTTATGACCTGTCATTGGTTGGGTTAAGCGCACGCTTTATGTAATTACAACATTCCCCATTCCACCATTGTTATTATGATCATGTATGATACATTTTTTGGAAGTTGTATATATACTCCAAATTCATACTTATCTTCACGTGGCAGTTCCAGTTAGCCATCTATGTAGATTTGATTGTACTAATTAATTTTTTAATATTAATCTATACAATCCATCCACTAACGCCATCTATGAAGAATGATTGTTTAGCATTTAGCAAACTACTTTATTAACACAATGCGAAGAGGCTACCGCCTCCTATCGCACTGTTAGAAGTCGCCTGGAGTATCCACTCCTATTTTATACGCCAAATAATTGACCAGAATATTTACAAATATTTGTGAAATGTATACTTACATCTGTATACGAATCCTGTTAAATTAACCACCCACAGGTGAAAATCCAGGATTCGTATACAGATGTAAGTCACAAATATTTGTAAATATTTGGCTCGTATAAAATAGGAGTGGATACTCCAGGCGACTCTACGTACGATAGGAGGCGGCCTCTTCGCATTGTGTTAATAAAGTAGTTTGCTAATGCTAAACAATCATTCTTCATAGATGGCGTTAGTGGATGGATTGTATAGATTAATATTAAAAAATTAATTAGTACAATCAAATCTATAGATGGCTAACTGGAACTTACGTGAAGGTATAATTTGGAATATATACAATCATACATGATCACAATAACAATGGTGGAATGGGAATGTTGTAATTACATAAAGCGCTTAACCCAACCAATGACAGGTCATAAGTCCTGTAAACACCTTGATCATCCATATTCAGTTTCCAGTTTGTTTCTTCGTCTCTATTGAGATACAATTAAAAATTTAAATTAACCACCCACAGGTGAAAATCCAGGATTCGTATACAGATGTAAGTATACATTTCACAAATACTTTTACTAATATGAAAGACGTCAATCTCCGAAGCGATCATGTTCGGCAGTTTGATTGCTCTCCCCACCGGCATCACTAGAGGTGGGTTGGTTCTGGATGTTGGGAGATAAAACAGTCTGTGCTGTCGCTGTTGAAGATAAGGATCCAGAACATAAAGATAGATACCCTACAAAATGGCGGAATTTTCAAAAAATCCCCTGAGAAGTCTTAACAAAGGGTTAATTTGTGAACCCATCCCTCCTCAACTGTAGACAATTGATCCCCAGCATGCCAAAGAGGAATGCGTGCAATCCATGGATTTTTTCGACTTAATGCTGGGAAAAGGCCACGGATAACTACCAAACTTCTACCAACTATTCTACTCTATTTCTACCAACCTAAGAGACAAAACGTTTGATCAGGAGACATGAGTTCACGCCTAGATCCCACATTATTCCTTCTCTATGAAAATATTATTTTTACTCCTCATATTGGAGATGGTATCAGAAATAGAATTGATGTAAATCATTCGTTTTTGTATTTTAAAGAGGACGATTTAATTATCTAATTATATGTACCATACGCATTAGACTTTTAAACCGGTTTTATATTGCTGTTGTGGATTAGATAGCTGTTTGGTGTAAGCCGATAGGGTGTCGTTAAAACAAAATCGTCTAATTATATATTTGCATATTGTAGCTACATAATTAATTTATCCTTTGTAAGAAGCACTTAGTATGTCGTGTTGCATTATGAAAAATAAATTAAAAGTAATAAAATACTTGTATACATTATTTTGGTTAAACATTCCTTTTTTCTATATTCTGCGAGAGACACACCTCGAGCCAGGTTTTCACATCTTTCTGTTTATCGCACTAACTACGCTCAGAGCGCGCCGATGTATTGCAATAAGGATTTTGTAGACCTTGAAGTTTTCCGTTTGAACGAACAATTTTTTTTTTTAAGTTTTAAGTAACGTTTTGGCGTGGATGAAACAGCTGTCGCGTAAAATAAAAACAATTGTGATACAAAAACAAAGTTATTTAACTTTTCAGTTTAACATGTTAAGGTATCATTGTGTTTGGGCCAAAACAATGGACTATTGTTAATTATTATTTTATATTTGTGGTAGCATGTAATAAGCCTCACTAATTTTAATTTTTAAAGTGTTTTTTTTCTCATAAAGGAAATGATATCGCTGTATGTTGTTACCCTTAATTAAGAAATTTCAAAAATCATTTTTTGTAACCACACTTTACTTTTTACAAAAAATTTAATAAATTAATAACATGTTTCACACAGAAACCCTTCATCAGTGTAATTTAAAATATATAAAACAAATTTTATCATGAATATGGTCAGTTCTGAGAGATGTTAAAATTTTAATATCTGTCAAAATTGGCGAAACTTATCATTTCCATATAATTTAAAAAAACTCCTAGAAAACAGACGTTTTCGTTCGTATTCATTATTTAATTTGTAGTTTTGCAAAATTGTTCAAGAAAAAATATATCGGCTGTAGTTTTATTAATATTATTATTATTATTATTGTATTGATAAATCGCTCTTTACATCATAACAGCGCGAGCCAAATCGATGTAAAGGATACAGCTATCATATTGATTCTCATGACATGTGATAAGTAACTAATCTATCGACATCTTATTGTCACGTAAAATCTACACCAGACCATAGACAGTGTGACAATCACACTGCCATGGCGGGAATCAAACCCGGGACGCTCGGTATAGCAAGCTTAGAGCTTACCACCCGGCCATGAAGGTCGCCATTTATGGGACCACATACGTCTTTTCCCAATTTATATGTAAAGTTTAAAAAAATACACCGAGAAAGAACGTCTGCAGGCCGAAACACGTTTGTAAAATGTGCAAGAATTATCGTGAAAAAACACGGTTATACGAGTATGTAGTTTTTTATTGAGCACTCGAACTTTAAAATCGACGCTTTCTGTGGTTGTTGGTCTTGGTTCTTGAGTTAATTGAACTTTGTACTGATAATAACCCAAGTCTCGACGCAAAATCCCCCAAGTTGATATCGATGAAGACCCAGCTCTTGCGCACCACCCGGAATGGACTGTCTGGGGTTTTCTCACACACTGTCCCGAACGGCAACAATATTCTCCAACGATCTTGCGTTTCTTTGACGTACAGGCACTATTTTATCGACTACCGATCCGGTTGTGTCAAATTTATGCATAAACGACGTATTGTGAACGACCATGAATGCCAACAATTTGACGCAACGAACTTGGAACGTGACAAACAGAGCACTGATTTTGATAACAAATCTTAACAATTTCAACGCATTGTTGAAGCGTGTAGCGTTTAATGGTAAAATGTCAAGACAAAATAAGCTAAATAATATTATTGTCAAATGACAGTAAACACTTTACCAAAATGGCCGCTTAATGCTCTCAATGTTTAAACGTGCCTATTGAAAAACCCTACGGAAGATGTAGCCAGCAGATTCAACAAGGCAAGGGGAGCTTTCGCTATGCTTCGCCCTGTATGGCGTTTCAGCATCATTTCGAGAAAGCCCAAGCTCCAAATATTCAGCAGTAGCGTAAAAATCATACTGCTGTACGAATATGAAACTTGGAAAACTCCAGGTTTTTATAAATAGGTGCCTTCGCTCAATATACAAGATATATTGGTCCTTAACAGTGACAAATGCCGTTCTCTGGACCACGGTAGGCGAAAAGCCAATTAGAGAACAAATCGCTAGACGCAAATGGCAGTGGATCGGTCACAATCTGAGATGGAACCCAGGCTGCATCGCTCAGGGTGCACTAGACTGGTCCCCTATTGAGGAGGAGACGAAGCGAGGCAGACCTAGAGCCACCTGGAGAAGAACCCTGCAGGACGAGGTTAAAGCAGCAGGTCACACTTGGGATGATGTAAGGCATCAGGCATGCGATAGAGTCAGGGGGAGAAGTTTCCTTGAGCCTCTATGCACCACGGAGGTGTGACAGGACAAAAATAAGAAGAAAATTTTTGAAAAACCCTTTATAATTTGTTTAACATAAATAGTTATTTATTCAAATTAAACATACATATTTTTTATGTACTTTACATTCTATGATAAAGAAATCTTATATGATTTTAAGTAAACGTGATTTTTTTAATATCCACTCTAATATTCGCGATTAGTCTGTTATCACCGGACATTTGGTGGCTATTTATATTTCGCTGATACAATTTCACGAAGAGGTTAATGATAACAAATGAGTTAATTAGTTAGATAAACGATAATATACCGGCACGTATATATACTATAGAAACAAGTATAAGTATACTGTTGATATAAAGTAAATATTGATTAGTAAATTCGAATACAGTACATATTATCATATTTAAACAAGTAAAACAACATACTTGTTTTATTTTTTATTTTTATATATTCATAATATAAATAGGCAAAAACCGAATGTCATCAAGAAAGAGTACGAAATATTTTAAACAATAGAGCGAGAGAAAAATGTTTCGATTCTCTCAAAAAATAGTTCGAAATGCACACGATGCGCATGCCCGAAAATTTTCTGGATTATTTTGAATTTTATTCCGATTATTGTTATATTACAGTAGTGTAGAAAACAAAACAATTTATTTATGTTAATTGTGTAATTTTTAACGTGTGTGAAAAAAAATTAACATTAAAAGTTTAAACATTTAACTGAATACGATTGTATACTTAATCATTTTTAAATGGTAGAAAATCTCTTCTTCCGTGAATATTTCACGGGTTGCAACTAGTATTAAAATATTTATCCTAACCACACAGAAAACTTTTTACGCCATTTTTATTTATTGTTTCATTTGCATCATTCGGTAAAAGTATTTTTCACATAAATATATAATATTATATTTTTTATGTTTAAATCTTAGATGTACAGATTGCAGCAAAGTCTATAACATCTTTGTTGGTTCTTGGGATGCCACTTGGGCCTTTTTAATGTGGTAATTTCCTACAATGGTAGTTAGCCGCAGTGAGAATTTAATTTTTACAGTCGCACATTAGAGGTTAAAACTCTAATCGAAGAGAACACGCGTGACACGGTTAAACCCATGATCCTAAATATGATTCAGTCAACCATCTTAGCAAATAGTTGAGATTTTGTTGTTTTGTATTAATCGAATTGAAAAAAAGTCTGCGGAAGCACGTCTTGATTTTAGTATGAGACATAACATTTACATAAATTACCATCTTCATTTTACAAAAGCTAAAAATCTGGTTATTTTAATAGAAACAGCTTAAAACGTGACTTAAAAACACGTGTATTTTCCATTCGTGAGAATTTAATATTGTTAATTTCAATTTGGTTATAAATATCTGATATTATCCATTTATAACTAGCATACACAGCGTTCGTGGCCGGTGGTAAATGCAGAAGCGCCACACCAAAGGTCCCGGGTTCGATTCCAAACCATCTTTATGACAATTTCATTAGTTTGCTTATAACACTTTAATTCGCACTGCATTCAATTCTTATTTTTGCATTTGACATTATATTGTAAACAGACTTAATATACATTCGTCTAAGGGGATCACAATGTTTATCCATGTATTTCTAATATTAAATAAAGAACATTTTATCCCAGATCAATATTTAAGCATCCATATATGACATATGAAACATTTTTTTTTATTTACAACAACAACAACAACAAACCATCACGCCTTTTCCCGCAGGAGTGGGCAGAGGGAATGGACCGCTACACTACCCTATCCCGACACATCACTTTAGCTTCTTCCACATTCATACAACGAGTCCTACAAGCACGTCGATTCCTCCGACTTCTAATATGACCAACCTCTTAAATTTGATTAATTTGGTCATGCCATGTTTTTTTCAGTCTATCTTGACTCCGTACTCCATTTACATCATTAACGTATATCTTCTTGACCATTTTTCATCCATCCATGCCCTCCATGTGTCCAAACCAAAGCAGCGATCCTTTCATAATTTTGTTCATAATACATTTTTCCGCTCTACACTCCTTTCTTATATCAGCATTTGAAATTCTGTCGTACATCGTTCTACCATACACTTCGTCTTGGGGACCTCATCCCTAACACATTTACTCTGCTCTCATCCTGTTTCTGCCAGTTCCATGCTTCGCTTCCATGCATAAGGGTTGGGACCAGAACACGAAATTGTGAATGGCCATTTTCGATTGCAGTGATAAATTCTTGTTTCCATCAACTATTTTTAAAGCTCCATTTACTATGTTAACCGTACCAACCCTTCTTTTCACGTGACTATCGTGTGGTCATTCTTTGTGAACATGCTACCTTAATAAATAAAAATTCATTAAAATAACGGTTTGTCACTATTTATAGGGCAAAAAACTCAAAAGTTTGATTAGTCATAATTAAGTATGCGAAATATTTTGACAATTTTACAAACAAATATTAGGTCCTTACATATGAAATTGGCGTTTTGCCGCACTGGCAACTTTGATCTCAAATATCTTTATCTCTTTGGTTAAGAATTCCAAATTCAAATTTATACAGCTATTTACTCAAGTATTTGTGTTTTGAAAATTATGATTCATTTGTTTTTTCCTCAATTGTTTTTTTTCTTTGCGTCACTCAGTTTACAAAATGGAAAACTTGAAATATCGCGTTATTTACGAGTACGAGTTCCACCGTGGCACCAGTGCTGCAGAAACGGCTCGAAGGATTGATGATGTGTATGGCGACGGTGCCGCAAAAGAAAACACAGTGCGTTTTTGGTTCCAACGTTTTCGTTCTGGAAATTTCGACCTGCAGAACAAGCCCCGTGGACGGCCGGAGACCAAAGTTGATAATGAAGAATTGAAGGCTATTGTGGAAGCGGATCCATCGCAAACCACGTCCGAGTTAGCTGCAGGCTGCGGTGTTAGTGATAAAACTGTTTTAATCCACTTGAAGCAAATTGGGAAGGTGAAAAAGCTTGAAAGGTGGGTACCTCACGAATTGAGTGAAGCAAATCAACAAACGCTCGTTGACTGCTGCGTTGCATTACTCAACCGGCACAATAATGAAGGGATTTTGAATCGAATCATTACCTGTGATGAAAAGTGGATCCTTTATGATAATCGGAAACGCTCATCGCAATGGCTGAACCCTGCCGAACCAGCCAAACCATGCCCCAAGCGAAAATTGACTCCTAAAAAGTTACTTGAGAGCGTTTGGTGGACTGCTGCTGGTGTCGTTCACTACAGCTTTCTTAGATCTGGCCAGACGATTACGGCAAATGTCTATTGTCAGCAACTGCAAACCATGATGGAAAAGCTAGCGGCTAAACAACCGAGGCTGGTTAATCGCTCTAGGCCACTGCTGCTTCATGATAACGCTAGACCACACACTGCACAACAGACGGCTACCAAATTAGAAGAGCTTCAATTGGAATGTCTAAGACATCCACCGTACTCTCCGGACCTTGCCCCAACAGATTAATATTTTTTTCCAAATTTGGATAACTTCTTGCAAGGGAAAAAATTCAACTCCGATGGGGCAGTCCAAACCGACTTCAAAGATTTTATTGATTCCCGTCCGAATGGTTTTTTTAGTAAAGGGATCGATGAACTACCTATGAGATGGCAAAAGTGCATAGATAGCAATGGTACATACTTTGATTAAATAAATATATTATATTTTTAAAAAAATCAACTTTATATTCCTCCCATACAAAACGCCAATTTCATATGTAAGGACCTAATTTAATAAAGTTGGGGAGAAAACTGTGATTAGAAAGGACAATTATACTAGTAGAAATTTTGAGTATTGTCTCAGTTAATTAAATAATTCATTGCTTTGGCGGAAACACTTTGATATTTCAACATTATTAACTTTTAAAATAAAAAATCCTGTGTCATAAATATAACAATTGTGTTTATGTTTTTGCAACCGCTCTTTCGCTAACCGATGTTAGCATCGTCAGGTCTACAATCAACTAAAAGATATATCAGAAAGACTTAGTTTTTATACAAAATTATAAGGAGGGGAAGAAACTATCCACAACATTGTAAACAATTATAAAAAAATATGGGAATAAATTGTAATTAGTTTCAACAGTAACAGAAATTCAGTATTGATAAGTCAACAAAGTTAGGAGAAATAAACAGGGAAGCATATAAATTAGTATAAAAGGGTTTTAACAAGTGAAAAAAACCTTATGTAGATAATTACCGATGACTCATACATAATTAAGAAAAAAACAACAACAACAACAAACCATCATGCCGTTACCCCGTAGGGGTAGGCAGAGAGAATGGACCGCCATCCTACTCTATCCTGGCACACCTCTCTAGCTTCCTCCACATTCATACAACGAGTCATACATGCACGTCGATTCTTCCGACTTCTAACAAGACCAACCTTTAAATTTTGATTAATTTGGTCATGCAATATTTTCCTCGGTCTGCTTTGACTCTGTACTCTATTTACATCATTAACGTATACTTTCTTAACCATTCCTTCTCCATTCACGCGCTCCATATGTCAGAACCAATGCAGCAAAAATCGTAATATTAATATTTTGATGGTCAAATGTGCTTTAATTTTGACCATCATTTTGAAATCAAGAATACAATTTTTTTACACTTAACAAGTAATCCAAAAAAAATTTGAAAAATTTGAAATCTACAAATTTTAAAAGCAGAAAAGTCCTAATAATTTTGTATATAAACTTAGTCTTTCTAATATTTATTTTAGTTGATTGTAAGACCTGACAATGCTTACATCTGTTAGTGAAACAGCTGTCGCGAAAAAATCAATTGTGATAATTATAACATGGTTATTTTTTATTTTAAACAGTTAATAAAAGAAATTAAATTAGGTGAAGATACTACAAACAATATTATTAGCGAACATATTAAAAGTAGGGAAACGGCCAAAAAAAAAATTTGTTTATTTGTTTTTGACTTGCTTTAAGCAGATTTGAAAAACAGCGTTTGTGAATTTTACCTCCTTACGTTTATTATTATTTTGATTTGATTTCGTTACGAATTCAAAGTGCATTGCTGATTTCATACAGGTCAGAGAGCGAACGCGAAAAGGTTAGTTTGGTAGTCAATGTTTGTCTTCTGAGTTTATATGTTCTGTCGAGTGTGCACGCGTTACTGCAAATCTCGTGGCGAATTTATTCAACAAATAAGGTGAGTTCACTTTGAATATTTGTTTATATATATTTAGTTGTATCTGTATTTTATTTCATGTTTCATAATATTCAAATATTTTGAACTATTCAAATATTTTTTATGTGAATTTGATAAACATTATATTTTTTAGTTTCAATTAATTTCAAATATACATTTACACCTAATTATAACTCTTTGTTAATAATATGTTGCATCTTAAATTTGGTTTTTTAGTTTTGTTTGTTTTAAATTATTTAATAATTTTTTTAAATATTTTTAAATAAATGTATACTGGCTCTGATAATGTTTAAAAGAGCCAGTTATTTCATAAATTGTGGGGTATCAATAATGAAAGACCTCTCACGATAACCTCTCACCTATATAAAATCGAATAAATAAAAATATTAATAAAATGATAACAGATAATATTGATAATTGATGTGGATAATTTACCTTTTTTATAAACTTCTGCAAGTAAAATTTAACATTGCTACATTATTTTCTCTATGTTTGCAAGGCAAAGAATTTCCATCCTTATCCTCTAGAAAGAACTTCTAGAAAACAGATATGTTTATCAAAATATAGATTTCATATTTAATGGTTGAGGTATTAATTTTTTAAAACTCCATTATTAATTTATAATAGTAAACGCGAGCGTTCAGTGGTTTTACTTGGATTTAATGTATATAAATTGTGACAAATATGTTTCGCCTAGCGAAGGCACACTCAAACCCTGAGATTTACAATAATATAAATACAAATAATTTATATAAATTAAATTCAAGTAAAACCACTAAAAACGGGTTTACTATTATAAATTAGTAAATTCATTTTTATTTGTTATGTATCTCATAATTACAATTTCATATAAACTTTTAAAACTAAACATATTAAAGCATAAATATAAACACGAGTATGTAACAATATTTTTAAGGAAGAATTAATAGACACAATCAACTGTCAAACTCTTATTTCCAAAAACTTTCTTTCGTCTCGTCTTATCTGATGCATCCTACACGAATATTAGTTTTTCAATTATTAGAGAAGTAACGATTAAATATATTTAAAAAAAAAAAATTTTTTTCATTTCCTTTTTTGAACAAGAATAATTACCAAAAACTTAATATACAATATATAAATAAGATGTTAACTACGGGCACTGTGGAAATTTAGATTATTGATTTTTTATTATTATTTTAACCACTGTTTACTCTTAACTCATAAATACTTTGTACTTTAACACAACACTGACTTACAAACACTTATTGATAAATTTGAAATGTATACTCTCAATAAATATGTTGATCATCCGAAACTTCGCACTTAACACACAAAACTATTGCTTTTTGATAAAATTTAAATTTTCAAACTGTGAAAATATATAGATCATCCGATCTTGTATTATTCAACCATAAAAATGTTTTATTTGAGAAGCGTTTTTTTAATTTAAAATCCACACAAAATGTGAAGATGAATAAAGAAAATAAATGTTTATTTTGTATAAATTGTGTTCAGTGTTTGCCTTATGGATCATTTATACTAATAAAAACAAGGTCAATATCTACTCTAAGTGTAACTTTTTCATGTAATTAATAATAATACTTCTAGACAACACAACGGTTATTTTCGTGAATATATAAGGGGTTACACCACCTTGAAATTTTCAAAAAATCAGAGGAGATCAAAATAAATCAGAGGACATCACAGCAACAATAGTAGGCCTGAAGTACGGTTCAGGAATCGCACACTAAATGTTATTTAAAAAAATATTATATTTAAAGACGCTGACGTCATACTTTTTTGTATAGCGATTTTCTCGAAACAACTTTCTTTTTCCTTCAAAACGGTGTACACGATATCTTCCGATCTACTCACCCGATTTGATTAAAATTTACAATAGTTATAATCTACAATGTGACGTAGGCTTTTTTTGACCATGTTAAAAAGTTATAATTTTTTTAAGTCAAAATTTGTATGAACTTTTAGTTTTTTTTAAACAGCTGACATTTACATTTAAAAAATTAAATCCATATTTCTACGTCACTCGATAGCTATTACAATTCTTAAAAATAAACCATTCAATTTTTTTATTTCGGATAATGCGTTATAAATAAACTAATATACACCATCAGCAAAAATTTTAAAAACAGGGCTCTACATATCGGATTGTATCTCCGCCATTTTTTTTTCAATATTTAATAAATATAAATTTCTCTTTTTCTTTTTTATAAACTTTGTTTATTCAACACTCAAATTAAAAAAATAAAATTACATAGACATGTTTCGGACAACCAGTCCTTCTTCAGTGATACATATTATGTCATTGTAATTTAAATTTTTTTTAATGTAAGTGTTATATAAACAAAGTGTATAAAAAAAATAAAAAGAGAAATCAAGCAATTACAACACAAAGTATGATGAATATAGAAGAAATATAAATTGTTTATAAAAATACTATGTAAAAAGTATATTTTTATACATATTTTTCCGAGCGCCAAGGTGGTGTAACCCCTTAAAATCAATTGAATTTTAAATATTTGTTCACAAATAATAATCCATATAAAATATGTATTAAATACTATTTTCATTTTTATAGAAATACCTTTAATGCAATGTCAAACACAATTTATTCAATTAAATAAAAATTCGTATTTCAAAAAGCATTGTGCTTTTATTTAAAAGCACAAAGCTTATTTATGAATTTATTTAAAGCTTACATTTTATTTATTTCTATTTATATTAATTATTGATAAACGTAAGGCGTTAACAATAGACTTCCATTATGACGAATTTTGGAAGAAGAAATAACTTATATAACAATTTATATATTCTAGTCAAGGCTTTGTATTACTTAAATAAATATTAATTTTAGATAATCAATTTCAACCCGTTTTTGTTGTGACCCATAGATAATGGAATTTCTACTGTTCAAAAATATAGATAACATAATTATATTATTTTTATCAGTTATCCATATCATAAACAATAACAATTAGATAGTTAACTTATGTATGCAAATAAAGTGAAGTATACTCATAAACAAATTAAATATAAATAAACATTTCTAGAAATATCGTTATGAAATCATCAAAAAAATAGTTCTATGTAATACTTATATAAAACAAAACTTGTTCGTAACAAACACAAAGGCCACTTAATTATTGTAAATTTCTTAATTAAAACTGAATCATTAATTTCTAATTGAAAATAACAAAACATCCTTAATACAAACGGAAACGTCAGTTTTATCGAAGAGGTAAATTATAATTTATGGGAATGACATGTTTCACCTTGCCAAGGGAACATCAAACGAGAATTAAATCCGTACCGGTTTATATTATATACACCAGATTGAGCAGAATGGGGTGATTAAATTTACAACAACAACAACAAACCATCACGCCGTTTTTCCGCAGGAGTAGGCAGAGAGAGTGGACCGCCACACTACTCTATCCTGACAAACCTCTCTTGCTTCCTCCACATTCATCCAACGAGTCATACACGCACGTCGATTCCTCCGACTTTTAACATGACCAAGAAGTTGATGTAGTTTTATATAATATATTATTAATAAAAATTATAGGGCATGAGAAAATAAAATTATATTAAAAATAATAATAATTTACTTAGAAATAATTAGGTATCACTTCATAGTAAGTAGTGTATTACTACGTATAATTTATATATAAAATTATATGTCAACAGTATAAATTGAACCAGAAATAGAGGAAGACCGAGGAAAAACGTGACACGATCAAATAAATCAAATATTGAATGTCGGCCATGTGACGAGTCAAAGAAATCGACGCGCGTGCATGACACGATGTATGAATGTTGAGGAAGCGAGAGATATATGTCAGGAAAGAAAGTGTGGTAGTACACTCTTTCTGCCTACCCCTTCAGCGAGACGGCGTGGTGGTTAGTTAGTTAGTTAGTTATAATAAGACACATAAATTACTTTAATTACCTTATTCTGAAAAATAAGCTCGAGTATACAAATAGCTAGGCGTTGGATTCTCAAATCAAGAGCATAATTGCGGTCCATCCTCTCTGCCAACCACACCGGAGAAACGTCTTGATGGTTAGTTCGTTAGTTAGTTATTAAAAAAACAATTCCCAACGATATCACAAATTACTATTGTTTAGTATCTTAATCAAGAAATTTCAACGAATTCATTCAATATTACTTTTTGACTTCTTAGTTAATCGTGTTCAATGATTCCATTGATTAAAATATGATAATATTAATAATTGTTTATACATTGACATACACGTATATTAGGGTGTCCCTTCTATGGTTAAAAAATTTTTTTTTTGGATTATTGAAACGCATACCCTCTAATTATGTTTAATAGTCTACTATTTACCTAAATACAGAATTTCAACTTCCTACGTTAATTCTAACCCGTGCCGACTTGGCCTCAAAGTTTTAGAAAATACCTGCTTTAGGTGTCTCTTAAATGTAGTTGTAGATGATCACTTAAAACCATTATGTTAGATAAATATTGATGAAAACATATATGTATGTAATACTTTTCTTGTAATTATCAAAAAAGATCCAAATTTATATTTATTTACTTGGATATTTCCTCTTCGAAGTCTCTTTTTTTACAGTCTGGGTAAATTTTTCTATGTTCTTGCACACAAATAATGTGAACTGCTTATGTTCTTCATCTGCGGGAGTCAAATCGTGAAAGTCTGTCATTAGATTAACAGCTCTTTCAGCTGTGTCATTAACTGCTTTTAAGCTAGTAACCTTCTTTTTAGCTTCCACAAACGCCGCGCTCTCTTTCTATGAAGATACAATTTCTTGAAGGAAACTTCTATCAAGTTTCAGTCGTGAAATAAATCTTTACACTTTTGACAGAAACAAAATCACTCAAAGATTTCCATTAAACAAGATAACAAATACTTGTAGTACCTATAAATAAAACAAATAAACTCTAAATTAAATACCAGATTGAACACTTATGACGTATCATAAAGAGAACCAGAAATCTGTTCCTTCGATGGAACATATCTCATTCCCGAATCACCAAAACATTCTTTTTGTAAGTTTTCTACAATTTTTCCTTTGGTCTGCTCATCAACGTTGTCATCAAAAATTAAAAGGACGACTATTTCTTCTGACAAGTATCACAAATGTTGACTGAACTTGTTTAAAGCCGCTTTAGAAATTGTCAACTTCTTCGTAATATTATAAGGTCCTTAAAAAACAAAAATCTTGATTCGGAGCTTTTATCGCCAAACTGCATTCAAGCTAGGACCTCACATAAACTGCCACAATAAATAAACAAACATCTCGTAACGCTTATTTGTCCTTAGCGCACATTTTAAACTGGGACTGCAGTAAACGTATTTTTAAGGAGTAAATAGCTCTTACCATCCATCGTGCTTGATGCGTTGAGCCAGCAGGTGTGATTTTTATTTTATTTTCATTGCCTTCACCCAGAAAAACAATAGCAAGCTCAATGAGTTCTCTATAATCATCTCGTACAATCGATTTTGCGATTCAAACGCACTTTTGAGCATCAGTTCGTATATATGATGCGGCAAGCAAAGAGTAACAAATCTCTTTCTAGTTTTTGCACACAAGCTCCGTTCAAGCATTTTGTTTAAGATGCTGTCGTATCACAGAACATTCAAGAGCATCCGCGTGTGCGATATCGAATAAATTATCTAATTCAAGTTGAAAGTTCTCTTCGCGGTGCCTATGTAAGTCCTGAATCTTCTTGCTATTTTTTGCAGTTCTCGTCAGACCTGATAAAGATCCACTAACTTCTTAACATAATTAGGAACAGCTCTGGTAGGTTTTCTAGCCTTTTTTCATAATATATTGCACAACAGAATGACAAAATTTGCGTTTTCATCAACAGTCAAATTAACTTCACATATGTTGAAAAAAAGAACTGCGAGAACTTGACGATAAGATGGTAGTTTACACCTGTTATTTGGTAAATCATTACTTCATCAACCAAGAAAATACTTTTTTAATTGCTTCTTATGTCCACTGACATCTTCGAAATATAAAACAATCCGTGCTACTACCCGACAAGCCAAGACTAAATGATAATAACAACGACAACGCGCCGCTCCCGTGACGTAATTTGTATGGGACACCTTTGCGCGCAAGTCGGCACGGGTTACACTGTTCTGAATTAGGAAAAAAAATGTTTTCGAATGTTTTAGGCCCAAATGAATAAAACAATAGCCTATGCATTGTAAAATTAAAACTTTGAAAAATAAGGGACACCCTAACGTATATATTATAACATATTTTATGAGGGCAAGTCATCCAAAATTATTTATATTAATAATCGACCTATTTTGATACCTTGATAATTCCGTAAGCCAAATTATCTTTGTTGTTCATTTTCGACTTTTTTTGATACCTTGATATTGAAGCCGGTAACAAAAGATAAATAGTGTCAAAGTATAATAAATAAATTTTTAAAATGGAGTGCGGTGTTAATATTTACAATTGTACTCATAATTTTAAAGAAACATGTAGATTTATAATGAATTCGTCTAGATTTTGGTAATGAAATGTTAACAAATGTGAAAAAAAAAACTTTTAAAAAGACATTAAGGGTTCATGAAATCTTGTAAAAAGGTTTAAAAATATAAAAATATGTATCACAGGACTCTGAAAGTGTTAATAAATTCAGAATCTACTGTGCGGTTTACATTTGGTCACGTTTTTTTGTGTTTTAAAGTTTATTCAAATGAGTGTGATTTCTGCTGCTTCTTAACTGTTTTGTATTAGTTATGAAATCTGTATTGTTATGACTTAAAAAAAGTGTATTTAAAAATATTCTTACGTTATATTATTCTTGCTTCCGAGTTAAATCATTCGTTTTCTGCATTCGATAGTTCATGCAAAAAAAATTTAACAACAGCTGATGCTATTTTCCATTGGCAAAACAGCCGTCGCGACAATTTTATTAGTTTTTACTGTTGAAAAAAATATACATACTATTCACCAGGACTTGTCCAATCCGAGGACCAGTTGATCCGAGACCGGTTAAGTGGTTCTTCTGTATAATTTCTCTTGGGGACGGTTTGAAATGACACACATGCCAATAATCCTTGCCTCCAGCGACGAAATATTCCAAGACCTCGATCTAATACAGTTCCTACCTATTGGCAATTTATATCCAAATATTAAACGAGTATTCCTATAATATATGTATGTAGTAACGTGTAAGCGTGCAATGTCCACATGGCCGACTATTTAAAATTTGCGTAGGAATTACAATACCAAGGCAATTCGATTATACCGTCACGATTTGTAACTCTGGATGAAATATATAGCCATAAGTTTAAACTATAAAATATCATTAGATGATTATATATTGAAATACCACGCCACTAAAAAATCTATACAGATTTTACCAATCTTTTATTGTGTGACGTCACACTCCGCACGTCACATATATGGTATATAAAATGTTCATGTAAACGTCTGTTTACTTTCTAAAATTCAATCTTAAAGATTGGTTTAAAATAATGCCACCTAGGCCTTCGATGTAATGGTTTCGCGATGCTTTCCACATTTTTTGTACAACAGATTATTTTAACCCAATTTTAGCCTTTAATTTTTAGATATTGATTCTCATGATATGAGAATAGTTGCTAGTATTTCACTATTTTTATTGTCACATAAATTCTACAAGATCAAAGACAGCGTAATTTTCTTAAAACTGTCACCGCCGGGAATCAAATCCGGAACCTTCGGTGTGGCAATCGTAGTTTTTGACACTCTGCCACGAAGGTAAACCTTAAATTCTTTATAATAATCTTATATTGAGTGATGTCTTAAAGGAGGATATTTGTTAATGGCCAAGCACATTCAAATATGTCACTCTTAAATATAAACCTTCTTGAAAACAAACGTTTTCATTAATATAAAACATCATACATTATTTTACCAATCGAGTTTCTGTGTCCACTATATTTTTTATCCTAAAACCAACATTTGATAAAGAAAGGATTAATATTAAAATCCTGATGATGAAGGGGAAAAAATCAACAAAACGTGAAACAACTGTTTTCACATGACAAACACATTCAACCACAAAAAATAGAATTGCATGTCGCCCTGTCATTTTAGATTGATCTATAAAATGGCGCCCATTCTGCCCGCATGAAATGGCGTGCTCAGTTTCCGTGCTCGCTCCAATCATCCTCCCCTTTCCTCAATACCCGCTATTAGGTACAATACACACACAAGCATTACATGTTGCTACAAAGTGCATATTTCGCAACTGTTCACCAGTGGTGGAGCGACAAACAGTTTCCAATAAAACAGACGTAAATAACGCTAAAAACATTAATATTATTATTTGAAATTTCATTGCAGAAGTAAATAATGAAATTACAAAAAAAAATTAAACTTTTTTTAAATGCATATTTGGTCTTCTTCTATATATGTGAAACTTCTAATATATGAATTGTCTTTTAATTCTAAATATGATTTTTTTTTTAAAGATATCCAAATCGTAAATAATATGTACCAGTGGCTAACTCCCTCACATCTAAAATTTATATAATTCTTTCATCTATCTAAAATTTATATAATTCTTTCATAAATCATGACATCGATCTGTTGGATTTGGCCTTTCTCGCCGTTGTAGCAAAAGCCGATATATCGGCTTTTGGCAACCAAAGTGTTAAATTCCACTTGCAGTTAGGATACTCTGAGTAGAATTTCACTAAATATTTATTTTTAATAAAAACTTTTTTTTAATGTTCGTTATACACTCGGAAATGATGTTATTTTATAAAGCCAAACACCATTTTTCTTACTAAGTTCAGTTATTTTTAACTTACTAACTTACTTTCTTAACAACCATCACGCCGTCTTCCCGAAGGGGTAGGCAAAAAGAATGTACTGCACACTTTAACCGATGTGACACTCCATCCTTCTCTTTTCGCCTCCGCGGGGACGCGGTGTAATGGGTTGCGAACCTCATCGCCACCAATAGACATCTCCCGCCCACAGTTAGTAACTAAAACGCCCACAAAATAAATGTTTTATTTTTCTACACATTATATCATTTTCCCGGTAATATATGTGCAAAACCTTCAAAATAAAACATCGAAAAAACAGTAAATTAAATCTTTTTTTTTTCAATATTCCTTGTGAATTTCCCGAGTGTGAACTCCTAAAATTTATCAAAAAATACATAAATGAGCAAATTTAACTCAAAGCAGGCAGAATACATAGCGAAAAGTTCCTCTATCTATCTATTTAGTAAGTTATATGTTTTATAATATGAATAGTTCCTTTGCTAAATCTTGAAATAAATCACCGTTAACCCAAATCTCCCATTTCAAAAAAATATTTTGAGACATAAAAATGTTGCCATGGGCTTTTATTCATGTAATCTGTCTGTCTCATGTCTGTATCTCATGTCTGTATCTCATGTCTGTATCTCATGTCTGTAATATCTTATTCATGTATGTGGTACTCTAACTTATTTTAACTAGCACATGTAACATATGTACTTAGGGTCTTGTATTTTCTTTACAAATGTTATGGGTATTTTTTATCGTTCTATCGTTTTATATCTTCAGATATAAAACCTTCAAAACATCAAAACATCTTGAGAAAAATAAATTCAAAAGCGGAAAAAACATTATGAAGTCATTAAGTTATTCCAATGTGTTAATTTTTTTAAATGATCAAAAAATATATACACGAGTAAGTTTGACTCAAAGAAGTCAAAATACTCAACTATAATCACAATAGGATTGCTCTCCTTAGTGGTGGTATCAGTTATGTTTTTTTCAAGTCAGTTCTGCGTGATGGGAGATGAAACAACATATGATGACGCTATTTGAAAATACCCATTCGAAACGATCAAATGTCAGTGTCCGAGCGTCCTTGAAGTGAAATTAACATATGTTACAAAGAATTTAACATGGGATAACCATTATCTTTTTAATATGTTATGCAAAAATTATTCATACTCACCATATAAAGGCCGATTCATTAATACTAATGTAACCACATTTACTGTATTATATTATAGTTTGATAAAATAAAACTAAGCTTGACATCTGATAATGCCTTATTAAGGCAAAAGACGTCACTCACACGGCAGCGATGGCAGGAAAAATAAACCGCCACACTACTATATCGACGACATTCGTAATCAAGTGGTAAGTGCTTTGACTGCCACACCGAAGATCTCGGGTTCAAACCCCGGCGATGGTAGTGTTTTTGACACACTGTCTTGGGTCTGGTGTAGAATTTAAATGACAATAAAATGGCGATAAATTAGCTACCTATCATATTTCATGAGAATTAATACGATAGCTATACCCTTAACATCAATTTGGTTCATTCGCGATTTGGATCGCTGTAATAATTAATGTAAAGAGCGGTTCAATAAAATAACCTTCATTATATCTTGACACTCTCTGCAGGTTCCGCCACAATCATCACCGAGTCATACACGCACGTCGATTTGTTCGATCAGGTCGACGTTTTCCTCGAATCCGTACTCCATTTACATCGTTAATGTATATCTTCTTAACCATTCTCTATTCATACATACGTTTTATATATTCAAACCAATGCAGTGATCCTTTCATAATATGTTCATAATACTTTCTTCCGCTCTACATTCCTTCAAGATAAAATTCGGTCAAATCAAATTCTCTAGTACTTTTTATCATTTGATTGGGATGAAATGGAAGGAGCTGGGGAATGGAGAGAGATGGCAGAAGTCAGTGGAGGACCGTTGTGGAGGAGGCCAAATCCCACATCGGGATGTAGCCCCGAGAAATGAATAATGACGAGTACTTTTTATCACACAAACGTCTAAGAGATCTCATCTCAACTGCATTTAATCTAATCTCATCATTATTTTACAGATTCCACCCTTCACTTTCATACTATCAATATTTAAAATATCTTCAATTTTAAATTTAAAAATAAAAATAAACCTAGAATAATGAACATTTTAAGCTACTCTATGTATTATATGTAATTTAGGATTTTAGGAAAATCAGTTTAGCTCGTCTCTTCAGACGGACTTATTGGAGATCGTTGCAGTCTCCATCTTTAGGAAGATGGTGACTGCAACGATTTCTAGCTATACGGATTTCCCCGAAATTCCAAAATACAAAGTGCTACAAATTGCTAAATGTATTATAATATATTAAAGTTTTAATAAATATATAATATATAAACAGTTTATATGATTGGCAATATCTCGCTTCAAGCGAAGCTTATTAATTTTATTCATCCATAAACAGTGATTATATATAATGCATGCGTATAAACATGGACCAAAATAGATTCGTCTTTTCTTTCCATTTCGATAATATGTTATCATATTTAGAACCGGTATAAGTCAGTTGAGGTAATTATTTCTTTAAAAATACATCTAAAGATTGACGTTGGTTTTAATCGTAAGTTTTTTTTAATTAGGATGATAAAACATTTTATATTTCAATTTAATTATCAACATTATGTAAATAATACTATAATACCCAATGGTATAGTTTTAAATGAAAAAGTTGATGGTCATCCAAATTTTATAATACATTTGATTAATTAAGAATAATGAATGTTGTAAAAATAAACTAACTAACCATCATACCGTCTCGCCAAATGGGTCGACAGAAAGAATGGGTTATCACACTTTTTTTTTTCATAAAAATTTCTGAGGTTTCTCTGTTTGAGGGAGTATGATATCCCAAGGTATTTCTTTTGGGAATGCTCGAAACCAATTCTCTACAGCTTTGAAGACATGGGCATTTAATAACCCATTTCATTAGATTAATAAGGGTATATTTCGAGAACTCTGCCATGCTGGAGGATGTTGGTCTTTTTGTACCCGATAGATATCTCCGACAGCGACAGCACAGATTGTTTTACTTACCGGCCGCCAGAATCAATTTGCTTCTGGTGACACCGGTGCGGTGGGAAGAGCAAAAAGTCTGCTAAACGTGGTCTGCTCGGAAATCGACGTCTTTTATAGTAGTGAAAGTACGTTCAGGGGACAAATTCTCTCGACTTTAGAGAGCATCTTGTCTTTCTAATATCGAACCATTTTTAATGCGTTCCTGGTATTGTGTTAGATGTATATAATATTTTACCTGTACTAAACAGATGCCTTAAACATTTATACTGTTTGCAATGTCTTTTGAGTGAATAAACTGATTTGATATGATTTTCTTTCTTGAAATACTTATCTCGCTATTTCAATATTCACACATCGAGTCATGCACGCACGTTGATTTCTCTGAATTCTCATGTAGCCGATATCCAATATTTGATTTATTTGATTCGCCGTCAGCACCACATATAAAAGACATCAATTTTGGATGATATCGCATAGTCCGCAATTGACGACATTCGTGGCCGAGTGGTAAGTGCATTGACTGCCACCCCGAAGGTTCCGGGTTCGATTCCCGGCGAGGGCAGTGTGATTGTCACACTGTCTTTGGTCTGGTTTAGAATTCACATGACAATAAAATAGCGATTGATTATCTACCTATCACATGTCACGAGAATCACTATGATAGCTATAATACCCTTTACATCGATTTGGCTCATGCTGTCACGATGTAAAGGGCGATTCAACAAAATAATAATTAAAATAATAATAATAATAATAAACGAATATGGAGAAAACAAGGGTTTGAACCAGTCTCGTTTTGGTCTTGTTAGATATATTTTTGCCTTGCAGAAAGAACAGCACAGCTAAAATGGCAGTGGGCGGGACATGTGACTAGACAGGATAAGCTCAGTTGGTCACCAAATCCTGAAGTGGAGGCCTTGGAACAACAGAAGAGGCATAGGAAGCCTTCAAAAAGGTGGACGGATAATATCATCCAACTTGCGGGTCGTAGATGGCAACGAATATGGCAAAATAGAAAACGTTGGAAGAGTGAAAGAGCAGTGGAGGAATTGGCTGAAAAGAAAAAGATGGTGATGATGACGCACCGTTAATTTATAGAAATCCCAGAAATAAATTCGATTTTTAACCACCTAAATCGCACCAGATTCTATTAACACGTTTGTACATCGCTAGCAACAAAAGCATGGGTGGCCAACCCGCCGCCTAGGGGTCACGTGGGCCCCAACAGATGTAATGTTATTGTCAGTAAAGCTAGAATATAACAAAAATTCTCTAAGTGTACATTAAAGCATCAAATTACGTTCACATCATATCCCATCTATATTCCTATTAAGAAAAATTGCAAGGTTGATCTGATTTTAAATAATCAAATTTTTACTTCATGACCATAAATTTATTATTATGTTAACGTCCGTTTTCTAGAAGTTTTAGCATTATATTGTGTAATAGAAATGACATGTTTCACCTTTCTAAGGCATTATCTAAATGTCCTTGCGAATGCATTATCAAATGTTTAATTATGCCTAAACAACATTTGATAATGCCTTAACAATGCGAAACGTGTCATTCCCATAGAATATAATACAACTTATAGATATGAGACGTTTTCATTATTATTAATTATTAAATATGGAGTTTTACATCATTGTTCAAGAAACAATAAAAATCTTAACTAGGTTGTCTTCTTCTTTTTCATTGTATCAAGAAAGCTTTAACCATCGTAGAGATGGCACCAAAAAGTCTTCTCCTTTTTAGATATTCTCTTGCCATTGTGATGGAAGATTTGGCGTACTTTTTGTCGTTTCCAGGTGTGCCATATGGATGCACCTTCGTTGCCCCCCAAATGCACTTAACTAGGTCGTAATTGTTTGTTTTAATATTTTTATAACAAACCCTTTTTTGCATTTCATTGTAAATAAATATTTTTTAATTTTATTTTATTGTATACAGATATTTATGATGGTCACAGATATTTACATAAATAACACAGATATACTTGTTAATATAATGCACATATATCAGCAATCGTGGAACCTATGCACCTATATGATCCTTAAAGGACGCATAGGTCATTTGGAGAATGTCCACATCGACTGACACCTCATTCAAGAGCACCATACCCCGGGTCAGTGTATGCTGCACCATGACATTTGTTCTGCTATGCGGTATGCACAACAGATCGTGTCTACTAGCGCGAGCATACCTTTCCGGTGCATTGAAGCCATAACACGCTAAAAGGTATGGGCTATCAATGAGGTTACGGAATATTTTAAATCCTAAGATCATCAATGTACCTTTTCTTCTTGATTCGAGACTGCGGTACTCTGTGTTAATCAAAAGATCATTGTTGTGCATACAATTCGGTTATACCCCATTTATCCGCATGTAGAGGTAATCTCATGGTATGTATGGTTTGGACATATGGAAATAACGAATGAAGAAAGAGTGGAAAAAAACATGTTAACGATGTAAATGGAACCAGAAATAGAGGAAGACCGAGGAAAACGTGGCACGATCAAATAAATCAAATATTGAATGTCGGCCACGGGAGGAGTTAGAGAAATCGACGCGCGTGCATGACACGATGTATGAATGTTGAGGAAGTGAGAGAAATATGTCAGGAAAGAAAAATGTGGCAGTCCATTATTTT
This sequence comes from Lepidostoma basale, assembly GCA_022606425.2. Taxonomy (NCBI): domain Eukaryota; kingdom Metazoa; phylum Arthropoda; class Insecta; order Trichoptera; family Lepidostomatidae; genus Lepidostoma; species Lepidostoma basale. Next base: position 65,172 of record JAHDVF020000298.1, on the reverse strand, counting down.
TGCCTATCACTTTGGGGAGACGGCGTGATGGTTAGTTAGTTAGTTAATTAGTTAGAGGTATCTTAGAATTTTTTTTCTGGATTTGTTCTAATACCTCCACATACTTCTGCTGGTATTTTACTCGGCTTATAAAAGGTTGGCCATGTATAATCTAGACCAATGGTTCCCAAAGCGGTCTATATCGACCCCTAGGGGTCGATTTCGACTTACAAGGGGTCTACGACAACTGGAAAAGTAATTGGGGGTGCACGAGATGTAAATGGGGGTCCACGAGATGGTTCGAATAAATTGAAATTTTATAATAATATTTTATTTTTAACTATTAAACATTGTTTTTATTATATGTAAAAATGTTGGATTTGCATTTTGTTTTGTTTTAATTAATGATTTTATGTCTAAATAGTCTACTGTTTTGGCCGAAAAACTATGAAACAACACTGTTATAATGTGCAATTTTTTTATTATACGCTTTTTGAGAATGTCACGATAACATCCGTTGGCGATTCAGCTGTCGTGACGTTCTCAAAAAGTTTATAATACAACATTGTGATATTATAAGTGTTGTAAATTTAACAGTTAAAATGTATAAGTATAAAACTTAACATTCATTTTATTTTAAAGATTTCTTTTCTGCAGTTAACCAACCCTATTAAAGGGAGTAGCTCTGTGTCAGCTTCAAAAAGTAAGTTTATAGTTATAGATGAATTTGTAAAAAAAAAAATCTATATAAGGAAAGTAGGGGGTCTACAGAAAATAGAAAAAATCGGTAAGGGGTCTACGGGACAAACAAGTTTGGGAACCTCTGATCTAGACCCTTATCTATACAGTGTTCGTTTCCAAGTCTTCGATATTCAGCACGCCGTTTGTATGCAGCGTACTGCCGTACTGTTGGCTCTCAATGTCCCCGCGGAGGGACAATAGCCAGAGGCGTCCCACAGAGCTGTATTCATAGAGACGTGCTAGAGACAGCCCTTGTACTAAATTTACTTCCGATCACATCGTGTGTTCACCAAACTGAAGCTACTATACAATAATAAATACACTGCACAACATCGACTTACCCAAGCATTTCTTTTATAAATTGATCTCTCTTTCTTGATAAATTGTTGTTCTAACCTAACCTAACCTAACCTTCATAAAGTAGCTCTAAACAGGGAAGTTGTGCAGCAATTGAACCATTCTCAAAGGTTTTCTAGCCAAGATTTTTTTCTTCTCCCGACACTTACCTCGCCTTACTTGGACAATCAGTTGGAGAACGTTTCGTTTCTTATATTGTGCCTAAAGTATTACGGTTTCCTGCGCTTTATGGTTTTGACAATTTATTTTTCTTTCTTCATACGCTGCAGTACTTCCTTGTTAATGACCCTCTCCGCAGTGGCAGGTCCGTCCGCCTAGAATATGCTTCCTGCACGTCTCAGATGCATTGACAATCCGACAGACTTTAAATCTCAGCTAAAAACCCACCTTTTCAAAATATCCCATAAAATGTAAGCAACGGTTATCTGATTGCTGGTGTCACATGCAGCTCTCACGACTAAAAACATTGTCAAAGTGCCCTTGAGGTGAGCTATTCACGAAAACGGCGCTATACAAATTAGCCTAATTATTATTATTATTATTATTACCTGTCCATGATATTTTGAATATTCTAAAATATATCCACATTTCAAAGGCATCCAGCATTTTGGTAAAAGCTTTTGTCAAGGTCCATGTTTCCATTGACATTTGGTTCTGTACCCAAATTGTTTTGTTCCAAAATAAATCTTTATAGCATTTGTCAAAACTGATCATATTTGTAAACAATTTTATGAATAATATTTAAAATATCTATATAATATCACTGAGGAAGGGCCGGGTTGTCCGAAACATGTTTGATATTTAATTTTAATTAATTTAAAAAGTAAGTGTTGTTTACAAGGTATATAAAAAAGAAAAATATAAATATAAAACATCTACAACACAAAGTATGGCTAACATTATAAAAAAAATATTTTGTGAACCGAATTCTCTACCAAAGAGCATTGTCAATGTGACAGGAAAACCGGTTTGTTTTTTAACCTTGACGTAGATTCGGGGAAACAAAACTATTGTATTTCGTGATGTAGATATATTTTATACCAATATAGTGGTATTAACAAAATACATTTGCGCTTCTATTATTTTTAGTAGCGTTACACCCTTTATTATGAAAATGACTCTACCTTAATGGTTGATCGAATAATAATTTATATTTTGAAGTAATGGTTAAAAGTCTTAATATTCTAACTTCTTCTTTACCGCGAGCCAAGTTTTCCACCTTCCTGTTCCATTTCCACTATTATTATTATTTTTAACTCTAAAATATTTTGTGTAACCTCAATTCGTCTTTTCAATTTTCAACTTTAATCTCGATTCATACTGTCCTCTCTTAACTATTATTTCGCCTCCAGTCATCATCAGTCGTCCTCTTGTTCGTCCTCCCACCTCAGCCTTTGTCTTCACACCCTTCTCCTTTCGCCCGGGTGTCCAGACATAATGCGTTTGGGGACCCGTGAGTTCGGCATCCTTTTTACATGTCTAGCCCATCTCAATCTTTGTAGCTTTATATGCGTGGAGATGTTGAGGCCTGGTACATGGAATAAACTCAAAGTTGCGTCGAATACGCTATTGCCCTCCTTCTCTCACGGGTCCCAAATTCGTCGCAGCACTTTTCTTTCGAAGTTGTCCAGCAATACCGCCATTTCTACCATCAAGTCAGAGCCTCGCAGCCATACGCCAATGCTGTCCGTATTACGGTCTTGTATAGCGTGATTTTGTATTTGTATGGACGTTGTAAGACTCAAATATCGGTAGCAATAAGAAGTAAGTTTTGTTTACCGCTGTGATCCTTTTTCTTATTTCTGCTGGGTCTTTATTGTTATCTGTCAGACTGGAACCCAGATAGGTAAATTGTTCAATCATTTCGAAAGAGTAGTTGTCTTTAAAATCAATGCTATCATTCAATTATATTATTGAAAGCTAAGGTATTAACACTGTAGAATTCCGAAGTAATATACTTAGGAAATTTAAAATAACTTTGTTAATTCCACAAAATATTAAAATATTTTATCAGTAGGAACTAATAAAAAATATGTAACAATAATAATACATGATGTTAATATAAAATATATAAAATTGTAATTTAGAAAAAACATACGTTTGTAAATACATAATTTATATAGAAATTAATAAATGTTTAATTTGCATTTGATTGGGAATGGGAGATAAAATGTAGATGTTTCTATTTAAAGGATTTAAAGAGAAAGGAGTAACAGGAGGAATCTGATATTACGTTTTCACCCAATTTCACCGACTTGAGGATTTCTAGATAATTATTAGTACTTATAACAAATAGCCCAGTTTAATTTTTAAATTTAAATTATTGTATCGAATTTTAAGTGGGTCTTTCTTTGTTTAGTTTTTATTATATTTTTACACCTGAAGATGGAGGAGGTATCCTCCGAAACATGTCGTGTTCTTTAATATTTATTTAATATTTTGTGGATTAAACCAATTTATTTCATTTTCCTAATTAAATGATATTATTATCAAACATAATATGCAGTATTTTCTTTCTATTTCATTTCTTATTAGTATACTTTGTATCCAACGGTAGCGCTGTGAACTATTTGCCAACGATATAAATTATTCTATTACCCATCTTAATTGGGTACTTGAGACTTCACGGCGAAGATAGATGCCATTTGCAGTGATGGGCTCGACCTACAGACGAAATGAATTATTCCTAAAATTGCCTCCATCTGCGGAACGGAATCGATTATTTAAATGAACCCATCAAAATTTAGGGCGCAGAGTTCGAAAAGAAAATGGAACATAAAAATTTACTTTGCATTGAACCCTGAGTATAATTATTACCCTTAACCTAAAGAAGCCAATATATATAAGTATTCTTTGCCTTCGCGTCTAACTCTATATAAATATTATAACTAACTTACTAACTAATCATCACGCCAGTTTCCCAAAGGGGTAGGCAGGAAGGATGTATCGTCATACTGCTATACATCGTCACATGCACGCTAGTCGATTTTTTTTTATATTTGCTTAATTTGGTCATGCCATGCATTCCTTAATCTTCCACGGTTTCTTTTTCCACTCACACTGCTTGTATACGACATTTTAACCATTATTCTATCTATTCGTTCTATATGACCAAACCATCTTATAAATAAGTTAGTTTGTAACAGTGGCACCAGTCTGTCGATGATGATGATGATGATGATGATGATGATTTATATAGCGCCATTTTTGTGAAAGATTCACTTCAAGGGCGCTAGAACTTATAAATCAAAACAAAAAAAACATTAAACTAGCGCCTGTAATAATTGGCAAGGTTGTAAACAGTGGCAACCACGCGAATTGTTTCGCCGGTCATCCAAATTTCAAATAGTAGCGTACTTTTTTCCGAAGTGAAAGTCGTTTTTTTAGTTCTGTGTGAAAAAGAATAAAAATTTTCAAAATGAATAAAGTTGTTGAAGGTATGTACTATTTTATTATATATTTATTTAGTTTTGATTTACAATTTTATCATTTAAAGTAGACGCTTAAAAAATATTTATAAAATCTATGATTTTTTAACCTTTTTCCGCGATAATTTGGACTTCAAAAAAAAAAGCGCCATTATCCACGATATAATTGTTATATATGTATTCTTTGTACTATCTACTATAAAGTAACATTTAAATCATAACCCTTTACTTTCTTCATACATTATAGTTGATTTTATATTTTGCCTCTCCAGGTGCCAGTTTGGGTCGTTCGAGCGGAAGATTAAATATAACTCGCATGGAGCTATTTTTAGAGTTAAAAAATGGCATTTTTTTACTCAAATATTTAATAAATTACATAAAAACAAAATTAGAGTACGCTACATGTTCCAAAAACTGTGAGCGGAGTATTTTGTCTCAAATTAAATGGACTGTTCAAAAAATATTATTTAATTGGAAAGAAAGTAAATATTTTCTTCCGGTATTTACTAGGAAAAATTCAAACTGGCTTGATAAAACAATTGAGCATATCAAGAAATTTCGTTGGCAATACCTTCAATCTCTCGTGGATCTGGACGCGGACGTCCTAAAAAAATGTTTGATGTCGAAAATGAAACGAAGAAAAGTAGTGGATCTTGTTGAAAAAAGAACAGCACAAGAACTGTCGTATGCAACGCAATTAAGCTTACGCATATCTGGAAATCGTATGAGTGCAGACATTGTCAAAATGGTGACAAATGTTACTCCAAAGAGACTAGGGAAAATGAAGAAATCATTAACGCCGAATGTTGTCTTAAAACCATATACTGCAGAAGAAGCTTTAGCGTTGATTATTGATTGGAAGCTAACAAAAGAACAATACACAACATTACAAAGAGATGCTAAAAAACGAAATGCAAACATTTACCCGAGCTATGACTCAACATTGAAGGCTAAACAAGGGTGCTATCCGGAAAGAGAAGAATCTACGATAGTTACTGAAACATTTGCAGAAATAAAATTACAAACTTTATTAGATCATACAGTTACAGAGGACGTACAAGAAATACGTCAGAAAGATTGGAAGACATTTAGGAAATTCCACACAAGAAAGACCTCGAGAATAAACACTAATACGGACCTAATAAATAGATTATGGGTTTCATCTGATCCCGTAATTTCAAGTTTCCGGAAACTTCCGCTTGGGAAAAGTCGTCCTCTTTCAAAAGAAGTTTTAAATTTGTTAAGCCTACCACAATTAATAACAGTGCACGATTATGAGGACAGTGATACAGAAGTAATTTAATGAAAATAATTTGTTTATAAAATGCGTTTTTCCAGTTATATAAATTGCCCGTTTTGTTTACGTTTATAATGCATATAATACCTATTTTTAATGATTTGATATAGTATTTTTCATCAATAATATTTGAATAAAATAAATTGTAATATTTTAGAAATGCTTTTATTGAAAAAAAATCTTTTTGACATCAAATTATTTTTTTCCCCCTAAATTGTCGAATTCGGCGTCTGTGCGTCGGGTCCCGCGATGCCAAAAGCGCGATCTGCGAAGTTTGAAGCTCCTTGGCGCCGCGGGACGAGAAGTTTGTGTGTTGCTTCTGCCTTCGAGGATCGTAGAGTTGACTGCCGAGGGTTCAAATTTGTCAGCTGCCAAAGTTCTGTGAGGTAGTAGGGCGCTCGTCCATGTAAGGCCTTGTGAACAAGTAGACACAGTTTATAGTCGATTCGCTCAGGTAACCTTAGCCAGTGAAGTCGATAAAGCATTGAGGTTGATGAGGTTGATAGCATGCCAGTGAGCCTGGCGAAACCGGTTGCTATCGAAATAAAGACAAAAAGTAGTTTAAAAAAACATCGTTTTTTTTAATTACATTTAAAGCCTTAACAAGGCTCAACATGTCATTCCCATAAAATATAATAGAACTTCTAGAAAACAAACGTTTTCATTCGTATGTATCAAAACATGTTTATTTGTAAATGAAGAGATAAAATAACACATTTTCGCTTAGTAGGTATAAATCACTTTATTTGAGTAAGTAGTGCCAACCGTTTTTTCTCTGTAGCGAGCTTCCTCAGGGCTATACGTAAAGTTTATTTAATTTTCAAGTTGCTCATTGTATTTTAAAATATGTCAATTACTAAGAAGTAAGTTTAATGAAGATTAAAGTTTGAATTATTTTTTATTACGGTTAAACCTTTAAAATATCTAATATGTATGCTTATATGAGCATACATATAATGATATTGTAAAATAATGAAGTGAAAATTATCTGAACTAACAAACTAACTAACCATCACGCCGTCTCGCAAAGGGATAAGCAGAATGAATAGACCGCTGCCCTGTTATTTTCTGTTCTCTCATCAATTTCTCCGACTCCTCACGTGATCGACATTTGATTTTTTCCGATCGTGCCACGTTTTCCTCGGTCTTTCGCCAAAGCCAATCAGAGAACAAGTCGCAAGACGCAAATGGCTGTATCGGTCACACCCTGAGACGGAACCCAGCCTGCATGGCTAAAGGCGCACTAGACTGGTCCCCTATGGAGGGATAGAGGAAGCGAGGCAGACCTAGAGCCACCTGGAGAATAGCCCTGGAAGACGAGGTGAAAGCAGCAGGCTTCACGTGGGATGATGTTAGGCATCAAGCATCCGAAAGAATCGGGTAGAGAAGGTTTCTTGAGGCCCTAAGCACCACGGAGGTGTGACAGGACAAGAAGAAGAAGATAACCATCTGAATGTCTCTTTCTATCGCACTGCATTTACTTCTTAAATTTTAATTCGACACCATCATGCATAGATTTTATACTATCATGCATACGTGGCACGATCAAATAAATCAAATATTGAATGTCGGCCATGTGAGGAGTCAGAGAAATCGACGCGCGTGCATTCATTCGTCTAAAACATCTCATTTCCTCTTCATTTATTCTACTTTCTCTTTCTTCTGTCAATTCCAAGCTTCGCTCCCACGCATAAGAGTAATAATAGATGTGTCTTTCTTTTTTATATATTTTGTATACAACAACACTCACATTTATTTTTTAAAAAATTAAATATCAAACATGTTTCGGACTAACCAGCCAGCCCTTCATCAGTAATGTTATTTAAAATATTCTAAAATTGTTTACAAATATGGTCAGTTTTGATAGATGTTATAATGATTAATAACATCTGTCATTATAACATCTGTAACTAACTTAAATAGTTAGTGTTGTAACAAAGAATATAAAAATAAAAAATAAAACATCTACAACACGAAGTATGGCGAATATAGAAGAAATTTTATAATATTTTAAATAATATCACTGATGAAGGGTTGGTTAGTCCAAAACATGTTTGATATTTTTTTTTTATTAAATGTGAGTGTTGCAAAAAAGAAACAACAAACATCTACAACACAAAGTTATGGCGAACATAGAAGAAATAGATTAATCTGGTCATGCCATGTTTTCCTCGAGTTCGTACTTTTCCTCGAATACATTCACATTGTTAACGTATATCTTCTTTCCGTATATACACATTTCATGTATTAACCGCCCTACCTTTGGGTGTTTTCCGAGAAATGTGCAAAAACAAGCAGGTTTTTTTATTAATGAAATTTAATTATATATTATATAATTTTGTTAAATTACGAAACGTCATATACTCGGCCGCACACTTCGCCTGCCCCTTGTAAAACTATCATATTTATGAAGACTTGTGCTCAAGTTTTGATGGCACACGCGCATATCCCTAAAACTTTGTACATTTTAGGTACATCCTTTTTCTCAAGCCCGTACGTGATACGGGATATCGTAGAATGGTACAGTCAAAGTGAACGTATCACGTAAGTTCAAATAGGTAGGGTGGTTAAAATCAATGCAGTTGATCCGTTCTTAATTATGTTGATTAAACGACTTCATTTTATAAGCGACAGACATTTTGTTGTCCTAATACTTTCAACAAACTAAGCTTTGTACGGGATCTTAAAGGTTTAGTAATGCCGTCTAAAGGAAGGGTTGTATTTTCCTGGAAGTTGCTCGAATTGAATCTCGTTACAGGGTGTTAGCGCTGTCACCGTTTTGCTTCCATAATAGAGCTAAAGAGTTGGGAGTTCGCGCTTCCTGTTGTGCAAAAATTAAATAACTTCCACGACTGGTTGACTAGTTTATAATTGAATTAAAGAGGAAATTTCCCAGTTTATGCAAGTTGCTAGCTCAGTGAAGATAACTAATTTATCCTCAGTCTATTTTCTGTACTCGTTTCCTAATTGTGCAAAGGACTATTCACTTGAACTTTGTGGTGAGAATGTTTTCTTAAAATTATATTTATTAACCGAAGCAAATCATCTAGCTTCAATATATTCGTAATGGTTGTTTTCACATCAGGAAGTAGACTATTTCATTAAAATTATTTCCGAGAAATAAGTTATGCATGGTTAAATATGTTGTCTGTGGATAAAAGTGATTGCGTGAAATATCAAAGAGCGAAAGAAGCGTACAAAGTTTGCAAGATGAACGTCAAGTTGAAAGTGAGAGCGAAAAAGGATAAAATGAAGGAGGATGACGGACTTAAGATGACAAATCACTTCCAGAGCAACATAAAAATGTTCTGGAAGGAAGTCAAAAAAGCCCGAAATCCTCCCGAAAGTGGTTGTGCGAAAGCAATTTTAAGTAGTGAGGGAAGAATGATTACTGATTTCAAAAGTATACAAGGAAGATGGATGGAGTACTTTAAAGATATGTATGGCAGTGAAATGACTGAAGATTCAATAAGAATGAGCTTTACAAATGAGAGTTGCACGAACAGCGGAAGTGAAATTACTGAAATAAATTTGAACGAGATAGTAAGTGCTGTAAGATGTATGAAAGGTGGAAAAGCTGTCGGATATGACTGTGTAGCCTTAGAGTTTATCAAAAACGGTGGGCCGGTGGTTTCAGCATGGTTATATAGACTCTTTAACCAGTGTTTAGAGGAGGGATATACGCCGCTCGACTGGAGGAGGGCTGTTATCATGCCTCTTTATAAGGGAAAGGGGTCTCGTATGGACTGTGGAAATCACCGGGCAATAAGTCTATTAAGCGCCGTTGGTAAACTCTACGGTCGAATTTTAATATAAAGAGTAAAAAAGACGACGACTGAAAGAGTATGGGATGTTCAAGGCGCTTTTATGACCGGAAGAGGTTGTATGGATCAGATTTTTGCACTTCGAATGCTTGCGGAGAAGTTTATGGCCAAAAACCGTAAGCTTTTCTGTGCGTTTGTCGATTTGCAAAAAGCCTATGATCGAGTGAACAGAGAAAAACTGTGGTCAATCTTGTCCGAATACGGAGTGAGCACAAAACTGATACGGGCGGTTGCTTCTCTCTACGAAGGGAGCACTGCCAGTGTTAGGGTAAATGGGGACATCACGCCCTGGTTTGATATCACGAAGGGTGTTAAGCAGGGCTGCGTGATGTCCCCTTGGTTGTTCAATCTGTATATGGACAAGTGTATGAAAGAACTTAAAGGTATAAATGCTGGTGCTAAGATGAGTGATCTGTCTGTAAACTGTCTGCTTTACGCGGACGACGCCGTTCTCGTTGCGGATAGTGCGGACGAATTACAAGTCTTGGTTCACAATGGAGTTCTGGTTCCAACCCTTATGTATGGAAGCGAAGCATGGAACTGGCAGAAGAAAGATGAGAGCAGAATAAATGCGGTAGAGATGAGGTCCCTAAGACGTATGTGCGGTAGAACGATGTACGACAGAATCTCAAATGCTGATATTAGGAAAGAGTGTAGAGCGAAAGAAGGTATTATGAACAAAATTATGAAAGGTTCGCTTCGTTGGTTCGGACATATGGAGCGCATGGGTGAAGAAAGAATGGTTAAAAAAGTATACGTTAACAATGTGAATGGAGTAAGGAGTCGAGGTAGACCGAGGAAAACATGGCATGACCAAATTAATCAAATATTAAAAGTTGGTCATGTCAGAAGCCGGAAGAATCGACGTGCGTGTATGACTCGATGTATGAATGTGGAGGAAGCTAGAGAGGTGTGCCAGGATAGAGTAGTGTGGCGGTCCATTCTCTCTGCCTACCCCTGCGGGGAAACGGCGTGATGGTTTTGTTGTTGTTGTTGTTGAGAAATAAGTTTTCAATTTTCTGTATTTAAATAAATTTTACGTATCTCCGAGGAGAACGCGTTCAGCATCACCGGTGTCACCAGAGGCAGGATGGTTCTGGCGGCCAGTAGGTAACATTCACTTCATTCGCATCGCATTCACTTCTTATATTTTAATTCGACACTCTATCACACACAGAGTATTTCAGGATTTAAAAAATATTACGCTTTATCTTGCTAGAGAGGTTATTATTATAATGTTACAAACAAAGTATTTTATTCATGGTAAATTGAAAATTCTCTTGATGTATACTTGAGAAAGAATACTGTGACCATTTTCCTCTCCGCAAGCGGAATGTGGATTCCGGGATACGAGAGATTGTGCATAAAGTGAGCATGCCTCAGCAGCTGGCAAACATTTCTAAAGCAATATTTACTCAAGACACACTCCGACACGAGGCCACATGAGCTCTTGAACTGACTTTACCTAGAAAATAATATTTTCTCTGGAATATGCTTAGCCAGTCATTCGAATCTTAATATATACAAAGAGTCTATTTCATTTGTGAAATAACTCGTGTAATCTTCATACAATTGAATGCGTAATTATCAAACATTGATATATTAACATTGTATGACAAACGTATCTATGAAACACCACTTAATAAATGAAGCATTTAATTTTAGATAAATAAACTAAATGCGTTAACACTGTGGAATTCCATGTCCATTCAAACTCTTTTTTTTTCTAATTTTGCAGTTATTATTAGGTTATTCATCAATATTCGCCATACTTTGTGTTGTAGATGTTTTATTTATTTATTTTCTTTTTGATATACTTTGTATACAACACAAACTTTTTGGAAAAATTAAAATTAAATATCAAACATGGTTTATGCATTTAACAAACAAACCGGGCTTATGCCTTTGTTATAACAAATATTATGTATAAGTTTATTTTTGTTACTTTTTTGGTTATTTTTTTGTTATAACAAATAATATGGTAATGATAAGAACATTAGATTATTATTTTAAATTTTAAATTTATTCATAATATTTGTTATAACAAAAGCATAAACGTTCCAATATAAATCTTTATAACATCTTTCAAAACTGAACATATTTGTAAACCTTTTTTTTAATCTTTATAATATCAGCGTTCGTAAGGCTTTTATGCAATTATCACATTGCTAGATAACGCCTGGAGTGAAACTCCAATTTTTATGCTATAAACTTGTACCAGTTTTTTATAGATTTTTTTTTGTATATTAATCCTTAAAAAAAATATTAACCCGCAGTGGGTAAAAATCCAGTAATTGTCTACAAGTATTTGTATGCAAAAAAAAATAATTAAAAAGAATTCTATTTATTCTAAATCTTTCTGATGGCATAATAGTGTAGTTGAACTGTTAGTATCTACACTTTCGTATGATGCACTTAATTTGTGGTGTGTCATTATTAAATATTAATAATAATAATAACCACTTTATACTTTACAACCACCAACCGGTTTTGCTCCCGCCGGAGCTTTGGCTGGGTTGCAGCCAAAGCTCCGGCGGGAGCGAAACCGGTTGGTGGTTGTAATAAATAAAGTGGTATATCAACAAAATTTACAAATGTATTATTATTATATTTGTTAGTGTCTATTTATTGAAGCTGCTATTTTCTCTTCAATATACCATTAAAAAGAATTTTTGCTTTTAAATATAGATAAATAATTGTTTTTAAATGTTGAAATTACTTTACTTTCTAATACTTCAAAAAAAACTTATTAAAACTATGTTTTTTAAGAAAACTTTCACTTTTGTCTTTATTTCGGCAGCGAGCCTCGCGAAACCGGTCACTGTCGGAATAAAGACATAAGTGAAGTAGTTGTCAAAAACATCGTTCTATTTTATTATTATTATTTAAAATAACCAAGAGATTTCAGAAAAATCATTAAATGATCTAATATTTCACTTAGTTTCTTATTACTGATAACATTTGATTTTTAAATTATTGATGTTGTTAATTGAAATTTCTTGGTAGAAGTTCATTGTCAATAATGAAAATAAAAAAAAATCTTAATAATTTTTTTTTATTTTCATTATTCGTTTTTTATACCTTTATTTTTATTATAACCCTTGTGACGTATTATATTTAAATGAATAATGAAATACAATTATATGATAGCTAACAATTTTCATAATATTTTTTTAATTAACATGTAATCATTATAATTGATGCCAACTAATTTTGCTTGGACTCAAGCCTCATCAGGGAAATAAAATAACTGACTCGTTATTGACCCAAGCCAGTTATTTTATTGCCCTTATGAAACTTGTATCCAAGTGAAACCAGGTGGCATCAATTATAGTAACCATGCCGTGGTTGAATACAAATTGTTTTAAATTTTTTTTTTTTTTTTAAGTTTAAAATTTCGAACCACAGAGTGAGTGCTTCATTTAAAAAAAGATGATATATTAACTAACTGTTAATGAACTTAACTGTTTTTAATGTCTGTGTTTAATGTAAAGTCTTAAATGAATTTGACTGTTAATGAATAAACTTTGTATTTTTGTATCACAATTGTATTTTAGTTTACGCGACAACTGCTTCATCAACCAATCAGGTGTTACAATAATATATCAAATGTCAAATTTTCGTGTTTTTTTTTTAAATAAAATAAAATGATTTTAAAAATATATCACGAAAATTTGACATATGATATATTATTGTAACACCTGATGATGTCAACATTGGTTGATGAAACAGCTATCGGCTAAAATAAAATACATTTGTGGTACAAAAAACATAAATGAAGTTAAAAATGGTAAAAAAAATTATATGTTAACGATGTAAATGGAACCAGAAATAGAGGAAGACCGAGGAAAACGAGGGAAAAAGAAAAAAAATCAAATTTTGAATGTCGGCCATGTGAGGAGTCAGAGAAATCGACGCGCATGCATGACACGATGATGGAATGTTAGAAAGAAAAATGTGGCAGTTCGTGATAGTTAGTTTGTTAGTTTTTACAAAAAACAAAGTTTAATCATTAAGAGTTTAAAATGTTAAGGTATCGTAGTGTTTCGGCTAAAACAATGGACTATTTGATTTTTAGGGTATTAGATGCATATTTTAATTAACTTTTGTTTATCTTTTAAGGTCGTTCGATTGAGACAAGATGGCTCCTAAATCTACAGAGGGGTTAAGTAGCTTCCCGCAGCTGGTTTACCCTTCCCTGCGAGACGGTGGCATCAAGGATGCCTACCAGTGGATCAAGGGTAAAGCCATGGACGACGGAGCCGAGGGCCTATGGAGGGTAGGAGATAAACTGTACGACGTGTCGGACTTTATCAAACAGCATCCAGGGGGACAGGACTGGCTTTACATGACTAGGGTAATTAAAGATTCTACATTATTAATAATCAACATGACTTCTATTTTATTTTTTAAATACAGTAGAACCCCTCTTAACCGGTCTCCAATCAAATGATTCTAGGATTAACCGGAATATCATATAATAGTTAATAGATTTTAAGAGACATAAATAATAACTGAAAGGGTTGGATGTAGGTGCCAAAATGAGCGGAGTGCCTATAAGCTGTCTCTTGTACGCGGATGACGCTATCCTACTTGCAGACAACGAGCATGAACTACAAGTCCTGGTGAATTGTATGTATGAGATATGCATGCGAAATGATCTGATGATGAATGTTAATAAGTCCAAGGTAATGATTTTTGAAAAAGAAGAAACCATGACAGTCTGCAACATTAGCGTGAATGAAACGTGACAGTTCACAATGTTGTTCTTCTACTGACCCTTATGTTTGGAAGCAAAGCATGGAACTGGCAAAAGAAGGATAAAAGTAGAATTAATGCAGTAGAAATGAGATCTCTTAGACGAAAGTGTGGATACTCTGTGTATGATAGAGTGTCGAATGAAAATATAAGAAGTGAATGCGGTGCGATTGATGGTGTTATGAACAAAATAATAAAAGGATCATTAAGATGGTTTGGACGTATGGAAAGAATGATTGAAGAAAGAATGTTAAAAAAGTGTTATATATGTTAACGATGTAAATGGAACCAGAAATAGAGAAAGACCGAGGAAAACGTGGCACGATCAAATAAATCAAATATTCAATGTCGGGCACGTGAGGAATCAGGGAAATCGACGCTCGTGCATGACACGATGTGCGAATGTTGAAGAAGCGAGAGAAATATGTCAGGAAAAGAAAGTGTGGCAGTCCATTCTTTCGGCCTACCCCTTCGGGGAGACGACGTGATGGTTAGTTAGTTAGTTAGTTAGTTTTACAGCACTGCGTAAGAAAAAATGAATCGGTCTGTTCTAATTTTAAAAAGTATTTAAAATAAAACACAGTTTAATCGTTCGATAACTTGTATTATCATGTTGTTTTTAAAAACAAAAAAAAATGAATTAACAAAACCCAGTATCACTTTTGCGCGCTTATAAATGAATTTGTTTTACAATAATCGCGTAATCGCATTGTTTACATATTCAATTGATGTCATAAAGAGTTCAAGCAATGACAAAAGTTCAAGAGTTTATGTACATTACGTCCAATGTATTATGTGGCGTATATATTCACTATGGCATACAGAGCATGTAGATGTAGTTAACGTCTCGATCAAAATTCACAAATATAAGACTCCGAGGAAACACCTGCAGTGCGATCTTATCGAATGCATATTACGTATGCATCTCATCTGCGGGAACATGTTTACACGGAGAACGGGTAAAGGGATCCCCTCACAGGAAAGGATGAGTCAGGAGCATGTACCTGAATAAAACCTGCTCACCACCTGAACATGGTTGCTTGTTACATGGGGAGCTTTACCCCTAGAGGTTACAAAATTGCACGTACAGGATTACAAATAATTTAAACATTACAAATCCAGCATTTTAAAGTAAAAAAAATATTTTAATTATGAATAACAAGTTTTTAATAGAGATTGTTGTAGTGTTTAACGCCAACTCAAAAAAGCAAGTTTTGCTCAATCTGACATGAGTCGGTTTTTTTTAACAAAAACGGTCGAAAAACACGTACGGATGAAAAAGACCGATATAGTGTAATGGAGGTCGATTGGCGGAATTTTGACTTAATTTTAACGCAACACGATGGATAGCGTTAACACAAGCCTCTGTCTAATGTTAACTTAATTATGACCTAAACCATAATCGGTCAGTTTACTTTTAAGCGTGCGAAATATAATTACATTACAATACTTTATTACACTCAACATAGACAAGCTTCGGTTTTAACATGCGAACATAATTTTAATAACAAAATAGTGTTCACTTATATACTAATAATCACTTTTATGACAAGTTTTGTGCTATAAAGGTGTAAGGGGTATAATTAGGATTAAGGAGAGGGGGGATGTAACGAGAATAATACTAAGTGTAATTACATTCATTCAAATATGAATGCGAAACACAAAGTGAAGGCGAATATAGGAGAAAAAATAATGTAAGTTTAAAAACTAACATATTTACCATCATGCCGTCTCCCCGAAGGAGTAGGCAGAAAAAAAGGACACAAGGGTCGGTACAAGAACACCACTAGCATCTTGTTATTATAATTGTTTTAAAAGGTGCCATGAATTTTTTTTAAATTTAAAATTAATTAAACAAATAGTTTCGGGGGTAGAATATCGCATGTTTGAGTCCTAACGTTTGTCACCTTGCTTGATTTTCAAAATATTAAAGTTTTTTCGTAATGATAACATTTCTTTAGTCTTAATTATGATCTAAATAAATAAATCATTGGTTTTATATAAGTAAGCTTAAATTTCTTATGTCTTCAATAATTTAAAGATAACTTCGTGATTTCGTAATGATAACATTTTTTAATCTTAATGGTTTTAAAGGAGTAACCTTAAACGTGTCTCATCAACAATAAATTAAGGTAAATCGCTGTTTTCACAATGATAACATTTTTTAAATTTTAACTATGAACAAAGTAAATAAATTTATAATAATATTGGTTTTAAAATAATCGTAAATTTGTTTTGTTTACAACATAAATTGTTTAAAATAATTTAATGTCCCCGTGGTTATTTAATCTGTATATGGACAAATGTATGAAAGAGCTGAAAGGGTTGGATGTAGGTGCCAAAATGAGCGGAGTGTCAGTAAGCTGTCTCTTGTATGCGGATGACGCTGTCCTTTTTGCAGACAACGAGCATGAACTACAAGTTCTGGTGAATTGTATGTATGAGGTATGCATGCGAAATGATCTGATGATGAATGTTAATAAGTCCAAGGAAATGATTTTTGAAAAGGAAGAAACCAAGACAGTCTGCAACATTAGCGTGAATGGTGAAAATTTGGAGCAAGTAGTTGAGTTTGTGTATTTAGGTAGTATGTTTACAAGAGATGGGCGAGTGGAGAGGGATATTGAAAGAAGGGTTGGGGCAGGCAACAAAGTGAATGGTGCACTTAAAGTTGTCATCGCAAACAAAAACCTATCAAGAAAGGCTAAAATGGCAGTGCACAATGGTGTTCTTCTACCGACCCTTATGTATGGAAGCAAAGCATGGAACTGGCAAAAGAAGGATGAAAGTAGAATAAATGCAATTGAAATGAGATCTCTTAGAAGAATGTGTGGATACTATGTGTATGATAGAGTGTCGAATGAAAATATAAGAAGTGAATGCGGTGCGAATGATGGTGTCATGAACAAAATAATGAAACGATCATTAAGATGGTTTGGACATATTGAAAGAATGAATGAAGAAAGAATGGTAAAAATTATATGTTAATGATGTAAATGGAAACAGAAATAGAGGAAGACCGAGGAAAACGTGGCACGATCAAATAAATCAAATATTGAATGTCGGCCATGTGAGGAGTCAGAGAAAACGACGCGCGTGCATGACACGATGTATGAATGTTGAGGAAGCGAGAGAAATATGTCAGGAAAGAAAAGTGTGGCAGTCCATTCTTTCTGCCTACCCCTTCGGGGAGACGGCGTGATGGTTAGTTAGTTAGTTAGTTTAAAATAATTTATAGATAAATTGTCAATGATCAAAAATACCATTGCCATCCGAAAAGAGTTTGAGATAAAAATATGAACGAACAAACAATCTCAAAGTGTAAGATTTTTCCAGACATAGAGCGCATATACTTACATATTACATGATCTAGTACAAACTAGGTGGTTACCTACATTTAATAATAAATGGAAAATTCTCGAGTAGAATTTTCTTCCTTGCGTGGATTCCATTAGAAAGAAGTACGTGATATTTCTTAATACGGTTGTTACGTGCAGAGAGGTGTTATGAAACACTGCAGGCTTTATAATTTTACGTCTAAAAATCTTACGAGAATCGAGACGCGTCATGTTATATGATTTATTAAGTTTTTTCTCAATTATTATATTACATAAAATATGAAAACCACCATTCATAATATGTCTACATTAAAATAATACAAGGATCAATAAGATGGTTCGGACAATTAATTACCACGAACGGAAACATTTCTTTTCTAGAGATTTTATAATAATTTATTAGAACAATATGTTTCACAAGTCTAAGGCATTATCAAATGTGTGATCATGCCTGAAACCAGAGGTTCCCAAACTTATTTGTGCCGTAGAACCCTTGCAGATTTTTTTTTCATTTTGTGTAGACCCCCTGCTTTCCTAATTGATTGCTAAAAAAATTGGTTTGCCGCATTCTATTGGCCGGAAGTCTAAAAAAAATTCTGACTTTCCCCAAATGAACTAAAAAAATTGGGTCACTAAGGATTTCGATATTTGTATTGCGTTTCAATATTCGGCTTCAATTTCAGCTGAACCATCTCGTGGACCCCCATTTACATCCCATGGACCCCCAATTTTTTTTGCAACTGTGGTAGACCCCTTGCAAGTTGTCGTCGACCCCTGGGGGTCTATATAGACCACTTTGGGAATCACTGCCTTAGACATACGAAATATGTCATTCCCATATTTTATAATAAAACTTCTAGAAAGCAGTTGTTTATATTTGTATTAATTATTTTTAACATTGAGTTTAAATAATTGTTCAAGAAACAATTAATATTGTTTGGACACATGAATTGGTTATTTATTCACAACAATTGAATCCAGTGTTTACATAGTAATGAAAGAGTCATTAAGACGGTTTGGACACACGAAAAGAATAAATGGTAATAATGAACTAGAAATAGAGGATGTACGAGTAAAATCTGGCATGATCAAATCAAACAAATATTAAATATCGGCCACGCGAGGAGTCGGATATATAGACGTGAGTCAAAAATAAACATACATTTTTTTTTCCACAACGAGGGTTTATGGAAGCTGCTCATATAGGCAGCCCTGAATCATCTATATGTGGGTTGTATCGCTATTGAATAAAATTCTATAAATGTTTTAAAATGTGATAAAAATTCTGGCGGTATCCAATTTCAGCTAAAATAATAGATCAAAATGTAAATGGACAGAAATATTCTCCAGAATCGAACTCACGTTTTTTTTTTACTTTTCTACCTTAACGCAATTAATATCTTGACGTAAAATAATACGACGATCTACAACAAATGCTTTATAGGTTCTATCTTGCGTCTGAGAAGTATAATATGATGATATCCGTCGCTAAAGCAAAATGTCTAACACTATACCGACAGCCTCTCAGATGCAAACTGGTTGTAGACGATAAACCCATAGACAGATCATGATGTTCGGATATTTGGGTGTTGAGATATCTAGTTGCAGCGATCTGTATAATGATGTTAAAAAACAGACTGATAAAGCAGCAGTTATCTTTGGATGTCTGAGGGACACTGTCTAGGACAAAACGCATATCCTAGTAGAAAGCAAAGTTATAATTTATAAAACATGCATCAGGACTAAACTGACTTACGAATTCGAAGCAAGAGCCGTGTCAGAACCAAACATCTCGTTAATAGTAGCATAAATGAGAACATTGCGACCAGTTGTGGGGAGAACCCTTAGAAATAGGACACCTAATGAAGAAAATCGCAAATTCTGCAAAATTGAAGATATAGTGATATGTAGTAGGCAGAGAAGACGAATCTGGAGGGACCACATCAAAAGAATGGATTCAACAAGAATTCCTAAGATCATGATGCACGAGACTCCATAGGGCCGTCTTTCGACCACCAGGACGACCGCCAAAGAGAAGATGGAGAGAAGGTTGGTCGTCTTCATGATAGGAAGAAAGTTTATATCCTTCATTAACAGATCGGAAGATATACAATCAGACGAAAATGATGTTAAAATTGCCGTCACAATTCTTTCAAATATTGTTATATTTATCATTTTATTGTAATAAAGAAAATAAACTAACTAGCTAAGCATCACGCCGTCTTCTGGAGGAGTATGCAGAGAGAATGGACCGTCTTCCTATACATTCGTACATCGTATCATATACACTCGTCGATTTTTCCCACTTCGAAGTGGTAGCCTTTTATTATTTGATTAATTTAGTCATGCCATGCTTTTCTTGGTCTTCTGTGGCTTCTCTTTCCACTCACACTGCTTGTATTCAACATTCTTCTCTCGTTCATTCGTTTTATATAACCAAACCATCTCAGATATCATTTTTTTTCATTTTGCTTATTTTTCCATTTCATATATCGTTTTCCCCATTATTTTCAGTGATTTCATTTATCCGATTTTCACTTTTTTTTTGCTAGCTCTAAGGTTCACTTCTATTCATAAGGATTGGGACTAGAATTCCATTACTTACTGCCAGTTTTGTTTTAGTAGATACATTTCTATAAAAATATAGAAAGTATTACAATTAATAAAGTCATCAATGCGTTTTTTTTAGACATTTGGAACGCATGAATGAAGAAAGGGTGGTTAAGAAAGTATACGTTCACGATATGAATGTGGGGGACCAAGGAAAACTTGAAATGACCAAATTTATCAAATTTTAAAGGTCGGCCATTTTAGAAGTTGGAAGAATCGAGGTGCCCGTATGACTCGCTGTATGAAAGTGGAGGAACCTAGAGAGTTTTTGTGAGAATCGAGTAGTGTGGCGGTTCATTCACTCTGCCGACTACGACGGCTTCCGTTTTTTGTGTTATTTAATAAAGTTTTTAAGAATAATGTTTATTATTTTAAGTAACTTTTGAGTTTTTTATTCTGAGTTTTTAGTTTTCACTATTTTTTTTTTTTTGTATTATTTAATGAGTTCTGTAGTCACGGAAATATATAAAATTAATTTTATTAGATTTTTCGAAGAGTTATTCCATTTTTTCCTCAACAAAGGAATTATTGTATTATTTCATAACCAACTTCACACTTATGCTGCATAATCATTGTTTATTTTGAAACGGATATAGCAAGGCTTGCTTGTGAAAAATTCTAGTCGACTGATTGTGATTCAAGTAGTTTTTTTTTTTTTTTGGTCGGCACCCTTTCAAATATGGAAAGTGAATAGCATTTTACTTTTTTACTTTCGAAAACGTAAAAATTCTGTTCAAGCAAGATAAAAAATACCCGATGTGTATGGAGAAGATGTATTGACAGAACGCGTATTTTTTATGCATATTTTTTCAAATCGTTAGAGAAACCAGTTTTTTTCTATTTATGAACAATAACGAGTACTTATTATTTGGTATTTTCTTGTCATCAATCAAAAATTTTAAATCAATACGAAAGAATTATTTCAATGTCAATAAATTATGAATTTAACCTTTCATTATTTATCAAATGTTTAAAGTTAATCTTATTTCCAGGGAACAGATATAACAGAGGTATTTGAAATCCACCATTTTTCGAGATACCCTGAACAACTTCTAAGCAAATTCTATATACGAGACGCCAAGACCCCTAGGAATTCACCGTTCACGTTTAAAGAAGACGGCTTCTACAAAACCCTCAAGAACAGGGTAAGAGAAGAAATGAAGAAAATACCCGATGACCAGAGCTACAAGACGAGAAACATCATGGATTTTCTCGTCTTGTCCGTATTCATTTTCTCTGTGCTAATGGTCAACGTGGATTGGTGGCTTTTAAAGTGGACCATGTGCACAATGGCGGGGCTTACGATGGCATGGACCTCTATCTGTGCTCACAACTTCATGCACAAAAAGGATAACTGGAGAATGTATACATTTAATTTAGGATTCATGGCTTGTGAGTGAGTATATCCTTTCAATCACATTTTCTAAATTTAGAATTTAATAAAAAATCTATAAAATTTTCAAAACAAACACACAATTTATGTTACTATTTTTGGTGAAAGTTAATGGCTTATATGTAAATATAAGGATTTATGCACGTTCATCTATCTGTAATAAAATGATGAAATTGCTATATGAAATGAAAAATTAAAAACATTTTTATTACATCTTCAGGCCGAATTGACTTAATAAGCCATTTCTCACCTGATTCATACGTAAAAAAAACTCTGAATTCCTGTATTTATAAGTATGAAATATATTATCCTTGACATTTTGCAATTTTTTTATTATATATATTATAATCTTTGTGGCGGTAACCCAAAGTCCACACCATCACATTAAAAAACCGTAAATCTAAAATACTGCTCCACGTCATAGACCACCGTCTGAAACGCACGCAATAACCCGTACATTTTTATTCCGTCCCAAAAATGTACTGATTGAAACTGATTTTTTTTATTTAACTGTCTGTCAATCTTCCATTAATTAATAATAATAATAAAAGCAATTCCTTGCGTGTATATTCTATTGTTATAAAAAAAATCAGTTTAAATAATAATATTAATGGTTTAAAAAAACTAGCTATAATTTTATTTAAATACGTTGTTCTTTGGCAATCTTGTTAGGATACGTACTATAGGATATTAGCACTGCTCACACAAAAAACGTATTTATTTGATACGTGGCTGCATTTACGGGATTTTAAAATATTTAAATTGGTTGATAATTGAGTATATGAAAAATCTATCTGTATACTCGTTTACCTGTTAATCGTCTATTTACCATAAAAAACATTAATTGCTTCAAAAAATAAAGAGAAATTAATATTAAGATCAACTTATTGAACGCTAAGGCATATAACACTGTGGAACTTCATAGTAATATACATAGGAAATTGAAAATAACTTCGTTTAATCCACTAATTATTAAAAAAACATTAAAAACACGACATATTTCGGAGGATACCTCCATCTTCAGATGTAAAAATATTATTAAAACTAAACAAAGAAAGACTAATATAAAAACCCATTTAAAACTCGATCTATAAATAAATTTTCAAAATTAACCTGGGCTATTTGTTATAAGTGCTAAAAATTATTTTTTAACAGTAAAAACTAATAAATAATATTGAAAAATAATATTTCATGATGATAATATTAAAAAATGTAACAATTGCGATTTAGAAAATAAATAAAAAACACATTTGAAAAGACATAGTTTATATAGAAATTAATAAATGACTAATTTACATTTGATTGAGAATGGAAGCTTGGGAGATAATATACATAGTCTGTTCAAAACGTATCGCGAATATTATATTTTTTCAAAAAGTATTTATTTATTCATGAATATCTATTTTGTCCCCTTCAAAGTAATCCACCTCGGATATAATACATTTATGCCAACGTTTTTTCCAATCCTCGAAGCACTTAAAAAATCATTTTTTGTGATCTTGTTCAGCTCCTCCTTCGATGCCGTCTTTATCTCCTCAATCGTGGCGTAGCGTCGTCCTTTCATGGGCCTCTTCAGTTTTGGAAACAGGAAAAAGTCACAGGGGGCCAGGTCTGGGGAATACGGTGGCTGCGGCACCATTACTGTGTTGTTTTTGGCCAAATATTCGCGCACAAGCAACGATGTGTGAGCAGGGGCGTTATCATGGTGCAAAAGCCAGTTTTTGTTCTTCCACAAATCCGGGCGTTTCTGGCGGATTGCTTCGCGCAAATTGCGCATAACTTGCAGGTAATATTCCTTATTGACCGTACTACCCTGTGGCAAGAACTCATGATGCACCACGCCCCTGCAATCGAAGAAAACTGTGAGCAAAACCTTCACGTTCGACCGAACTTGGCGCGCTTTTTTGGTCTTGGCTCATGCGGCAGCTTCCATTGGGATGATTGAGCTTTGGTTTCCACGTCATAACCATAAACCCATGATTCGTCACCAGTTAAGACCCTCTGGAGCACATTTGGGTCGTCATGGACCGAGTCCAACATCTCCTGAGCAATGTTAACGCGATGCTGTTTTTGGTCGAAATTGAGCAATTTTGGCACGAATTTCGCGGCGACCCGACTCATGCCCAAATCATTGGTTAAAATCGATATGTTTAGGTCCTCAGCAACTTCTCTAACGGTGATTCGACGATTGGCTAATACTATTTTCTTCACTTTATCAATGTTTTCGTCTGTTGTTGACGTGCTCGGGCGTCCGGCACGCTCTTCGTCGTTCATATCTTCTCGGCCCTCTGAGAACATTTTGTACCACCGATAAACGTTGCTTTGGTCCAAGGTAGCTTCACCATATGCCACAGTCAACATTCGAAATGCGTCCGCGCACTTTATTTTGTTTTTCACACAAAATTTGATACAGATTCTTTGATCCATTTTTTGGAATAGGCAAAAATCGAAGACGAGCCAAAACACATCCAAGCAAAACAGCTGTCAAAAATTAACTAAACATTCAAAATGGCCGACCTTGTCAGCATAAGTAAGGGACATGAGTACCAACATAACGCTATAAAAAAATCAAAAATCAAATATACGTAGCCAGCGGAAATTCAAAATTCGCGATACTTTTTGAACAGACCTCGTTTAGACAAAGTATTTAAGCAGAAAGGAGAAAAAAGAGGAATCTGATTATTAATTATGTTTTCATCCAATTTCACCGACTTGAGGATTTCTAAATTTTCAAGTTTGTTTAATTTATTGCTATGTGTAGAAATTTTGTGTCAATTTTATCGAAACTATGGTCAATTTCAATACAATGGTAAACCATCTCAGAAAAAATGGTATGTTTGGTATGGTTTTATTTTATAGTATTTTTAGTATGTTTTTAATATTTTTTGATCATTGGTGGATTTACCAAAGTTATTTTCAATTTCCTAAGTATATTAATATTTTGATAGTTATTTTAATGTACATATATAGGATCTACAAGTGACATTCAACCGGAATAACTGGATGATTGATATATTTTAAAAGTTTCCGGTATTACGCTTGGAGAGAGGTACTAATTTGTCTTTTAGTTTTCAAACGAGCTTTAGAACAAATTCCGATTTTGGTGATAGTAGCAAAACTTCGATTTGAAAGTGTTTTCTAAATTGATAAAACTTGTTTAACGATTTTAAAAAATCATAATATTATGGGAATCTTCGATGTTAAAAGCATATATAATTTCTGATTTGAATAAATAGAATAACAATTTGTATTTTTAACACCTTATTTGTGGATTTTCTTCAGTCAATCTTCTTCTATGCACAAATTTAAAACTTTGTGCATAGAAGAAGACTGGGTTACAACCGAAACATGTCCCACTGTTTCTTCCTGACATATTTCTTTCGCTTCCTCAATACAATGTGAAGCACCCACGTAGCATTCGATTTTTTTTTAATTTTCAATCCTATGGATTGTTTTGCAGCGAGTATTATGATGATAATGACGAATTAAAACATCTGTGCTGGTTCTCGGGTTCACCTTATTTTTCTCGATTCACTTGATTTTTATATCTTTTATTTATTGTTTTTGCACATGCCATTTTTATCCATTCATAATACTAATGAATCTGGTCAACTAGCGAAACCGGTTGACTCATAAAACTTTTGCAATGACTGAAATAATTCAAATATATTTTCTAAAGTAAATGAAATCTATAATAAGGGGTTATAAATTCTCATTGATAGAACTTACAATAAAATAGCCAACTATTCGAGGAACACGTTGAAGTTTCGGTAAGATGAATTTCCTGCCTTTGAAATTTTAGTGAGCGGAAATCACATTTAGAAACTTCGAGAAACTATTTCTCACAAATTAAAGAAGAAAAATGGTTACATTAAGTTGTAGTATGTTTTGAAAGACATGCAGGATATTATATAAATAAAAAAATTATCTTATTCAGCTGGGCTCCCGATACAATTAAAAAATTCAAATTAAATAAAATACGTTTTTACAGAAATTGTATTATTGTACGTTGTCGTTTAATATAAGTTACCATATTTTTATTTGAGTACAATGTTTTTCTGATATATTTATGTTGAAAAATAATCATTTATAGGAAGGGTTTTTTTACTATCAGCTTTCGCTAATTCGTATTGACATCAAGATAATTCTAGGTTCGGGGGAAATCTATACGTCGAGCCAATTACTGCTGTCTTGCCAAAAGTTCCTTTTCACCAATAAAAAGAGAAAAAATACGATATATACAAATCGAATTCACATATAAGGAAAACAATCCCCAATGGTAATCTTCTTATTAGAAACGGTCTAAGATTTTTTTTCGTGTAATTTTTAGAAACGAAACATTGATAAAGTTTTATAAATTAACCATTTAATCATGTTATTTTTTTACAAAAAATCATTATATTAATATAGCTATATAATCAAACAGCGAAGCTACTTAGAAAAATAGAAGTGTGCTTCTTATGGAAAACTTAAGTTTATTTTTTAAATTAAACAAGTCACAATATAATTGATACGAATGAAAACCTCTGTTTTGAAGAAGGTTTATTGTAATTTATTATCAAATGTTATAAGTTATTATCAAATGACATTTAATAATGCCTTAGGCAGGCAAATAAACTTTAGATGTTGTCTAAGACCGGCAAAATATGTAATCAAAACTTAAAAAAGTATTTTAAATATATCCATTAGGGAAATATGCGAGATTAATTATATCGTTAGGAGATAGAAAAGAAGAAGATACTGGTATCCACAACATGATACATCCAGATTCCCTTTCACCAGATACATCCAGATTCGCTTACACGGCCTACCCCAAAGTAAACGACCCCCGGGCAGATCACCAAAGTGCTGGAAGTCGATCTCGAAAGAAGCCATTCCTCTTAAAAATCAGGCCACAAGGCCTACACTAAGAAATAGAAGAAGAAGACTTGAAAAATGGCATCTTAACACCAAAGTTTTTTAGATCTTCCGTTATCAATTTTCAGGTTCAAAAACACGGTTTTTACTGCTGCTCAAAACTGAATATAATTAAAGCAATTTACATAATGTTATTTCATTTATTTCAAAAGGTTAAAACAAACTAACTACGCATCATGTTAAAGTAAGAGTACAAGAACCTTTTGTACGAACAAACAAGAATTATGTAATTCTTATTTCAAAATAACTAACATGCAACGAGCACATAAAAATATTTACTTACTTTTATTCATAATTTCGATTCTTGGAATTTTCGTAATAAAGCAATTTACATACAAATAAAAATTCCTTCTTTGCCTTTCTTTACCGTTATCAAAATATCACAGAACGAATACTTAATTTATTTGATGGGTAAAGTTTTCAAATTATTTACTTAGAACAAAAATAACGTAATCTCACGGCTTTCGTCTACCAGAAACCTAAAAGAGAAACCACCTTCTCGGTAAATTTACATTATTGTTAAATTTTAAAATACTTCAATTCAATAGTATATGGAATACATATATTTATCCTGCTTCGTAGGCCTATTCAAAATTTATTTGGGTACGAAAATTTATGAACTTTGTCAAAAGTCTCGAGTTTACGTAATACGATAGTATTTAAATTAAAACACAAGGGTAGTATACATTATTAGCATTAGCTGTAAAGTTGTTTAAACGACCCCAACTTGAATATTAACAAGTGGTTTTCTAAAAGTTTGGCAGCTTAAATTAAGTTGACAAAATTTCTGTCGCAGTCAATATTAAACTTTGCTCGTGGCCCTAAAGGGTGATATTTGAAATGACCAACCGGTAAAGTGCACAATCGGGTTCTTGTAATTAGGGCAGAATATTAATTAATATTTTGTAAACAAGTAACCGAAATGATTGAATCGTATTTTTGAAAATTAATTTTAATTCAATCTTCTCAACTCGTTTCTTTTTCCTTTCGTGTCTCGTTCAATCAACTCAAAGTTACAAAAGAGTTGGAAAAAATATCTATATCGGTTCAGAGCAAATATAGTTTTTTATAGTATTATATATTTATCTTCTTTCATAATCCATACATGTTGTCTTTTTCTTGATTTATTTACTTATGTACATAAAATATATTTGTTGCATTTTTCGATATATCTACATAACGAATCGCTATGTACGATACATAGTACAAATATTCTATACATTAGTTCTTTTTTGTAGAAAAATAATTTTTAAATACTTGTTTTTATTTTATTTTAAATAGCTTTGTGCAATATATTAGATATAAAAAAACTTAAATAGTTCATTGTTTTGGCCAAAACACTATGATGCTTTAACATTATAAACTGTGAAATTAAAAAAACTTTGTTTTATGTATCACAATTGTATTTAAAATTAGAATTAAATATTTACAACGTTGTATAAAACCACTTTATTTTTGTGTAGAGCCCAGCCACAGTTTGTGTATAGCCCTGACGAAGCTCGTTACAGAGTGAAACCGGTTGGGGCTCCTGACTCAAAATAAAGTGGTTTTATACAACGTTGTAAAAGTGTTTAATTATTATTTTAAATATATGAAACCACCAAGTAATAACTTCTTTCCAAAGTTTACAATTGTATTTTTATTTTACGCCACAGCTGTTTCATCAATCTATGTTGACATCATCAGGTGTTACAATAATATTTCAAATGTTAATTTTCGTGATTTTTTAAACTTTTATGTGTATTTGTTCCTTTGTCAATTTGAATAATTTCTTTAATTTAATTTTGAATATTTGACATTTGATATATGATTGTAACACCTGATGATGTCAACATAGGTTGACGAAACAGCTGTCGCGTGAAATAAAAATACAATTGTGATACATAAAATAAAGTTTTAGAATTTAACAGTTTTAAAAAAAAAACTTTAATTTAAATAAAAAAAGTGAGCCATCCCACCAGAACATCACGATCTTCTGAAAAACACCTAAGCAATCTTAATAAACTTATCTAAGCTTAATGGCAAATAATGTCATTTAAGATACCTTCGATACGACCTTTGAGGCAGAGTGGTAAGAGCTTTGACTACCGTACCGAAGGTCCTGAGTTTAATTCCCGGCTATGGCAGTATGATTGTCACACTGTCTTTGGTCTGGTGTAGAATTGCGATAGATTAGCTGCCTATTACATGCCATGAGAATTAATATAATTACTTTAAATAAATTTAACACAGCAATTCGGTTTAAACATCGAGAATCTCTCATGTACTGTATACAGAAAAATATATAATACATATAAATATTTTTTTTCTTTTGTTTGAATAGTTTATAAACCTATTACATATCTAATCATGAACTAAAAGTAATTTATTGATGTTATTTCATAAGATATTTGTTTTTTAATCAATTGTTAGAAATAAACTGCTATTTTAATGCAATTTCAGTTGTATCATCCCATCGTACGTTAATGAAATTCATCGAAAGAGTAATAAATGTGATTTTACACTTTGATAAAGAGTGTAAAATCACAGCGATTACATTGACAGCTATTACTTGGTGGTTGTACATATTTAAATATTAATTAAATTAAATTAAACAACCACTTTATTTTTGAGAATAGGGGCCTAGCGGTTTCGCACTATGCAAGCTTCCTCAGGGCTTTATACATACAGTATGTACGTGTTAAGCCCTGAGGAAGCTTGCATAGAGCGAAACCGGTAGGCCCTTATTCTCAAAAATAAAGTTGGTTGTATACCAAATACATAAAAACTGTTTAATTAATTTTAATGTGTTTTTAATTTTAATTTTTCAGTGAATGGAGAATCTCTCATGTACTGTCTCATCACGTATTCCCTAATATGCTGCAGGATTATGAGATGAGCGGAATCGAACCTATGCTCCAATATCTGCCGAGAAAAGATAAATCTTTGTGGGTTAGATACGCTCCATACCTGTATTCCATCGTTATATATTTCTCGTTTTGTATGACGCAAGGACTTAAACGGTAAGACTTTACAATTTACCACAAATTCATTTCGGTTATTAGCATTATTAAATTTAGCATATTCTTGAAATGTATTATACAATAATAAAAGCAATACTATTCTCAAAAAATCTGTATTGTTTTGTACGTTTATTAAGATAATCG
This sequence comes from Lepidostoma basale, assembly GCA_022606425.2. NCBI lineage: Eukaryota > Metazoa > Arthropoda > Insecta > Trichoptera > Lepidostomatidae > Lepidostoma > Lepidostoma basale. The sequence goes on along the minus strand of JAHDVF020000298.1, from coordinate 35,384 downwards.
CGTGGATTTACTGAAATCCCTTGATAGAAATTCATTAAAATTAATAATGAAATAAAACAATGTTTTATAGCTACTTCCACTTTTGTCTTTATTTCGATAGCGATTGGTTTCACCAGGCTCGCTGACATCAACAGCCTGATGACACTGTTTCTATATATATGTTAGCTGTAATTAATTTAAATTCTATTGTATTGAAAATAGAATGCTCTTAAATAACTTCATTATCAATATTTAAATTCAATACATTTTACATATTATTTTCTGTAAACAATCATTGACTGCCACCTCGAAGGTTCCGGGTTCGATTCCCGGCTAGGGCAGTGGGATTGTTACACTCTCTTTGGTCTGGTAAAGAATTCAGGTGACAATAAAATGGCGATAGATTAGCTACCTATCACATGTCACGAGAATCACTATGATAGATAATTTACATTATTCCACACTGTAAACGTCTTAAGTTTGTTTATTAATCTTCTTTTGTTTAAATCAAGATTGGTCCGGCTGACAATTGCACGTAACGTGGACCCTAATGGGCCATGGTTCAACAAGGGAATGCGCTTAGAATACCTGGTACCATTCACCGTGCCGTTGGCCATGAGCGTGCTGTCCAGGGTGAGCTTCGGTGAGGTCATGTGGTCGTGGATGGCGATCGTCTTCATGAACAGTATCATCTTTGGGTTTATCGGGCTCAACGCTGCCCATCACCACCCGGAAATCTTCCATGACGGAGATGCTGCTCCGTAAGTTGTTTTTAATTTAGATATTAATGATAGATAAGACACTGTAATCGGATTAGTTTCCCGTTGGCTTCTCCAGTGATTTTATATAAGCGTTACCGTCTCTTAGATGGAGGGTCTCGTACGGCGTACGCTCTATCCCTGTCTGCTATGACTCAGGTGGTAAAGTCTGTGATCGCTATAGATGTTTGTTGTTTAATTTGTAAATCTCTAATAAACTGGTAAATTAAAAAACTTTGTTTTATGTATCACATTTGTATTTTTATTTTACGCGACAACTGATTCGTCAACCTATGTTGACATCATCAGGTGTTACTAATATAAATATTAATAATAAATCTCTATCATAGATATTTATAATGATTAAGTTTAAGAATGTCCTCGCAAGGCGATAATAAATTGTAACTATTGAATAAATATTTTTTATATACAAAAATCAAGGTTAAACCGAAAAAGCAATCGCGTTTTCATTATACATTAATAATATAATGGATTTAAAAAAAATTAAAACTGCAATCATCAATAAATATTAATATCAACGCGATCATTTAATTGATTTTAAAGAGATTTTATTTATTTAACAAACTTTTCAAACTAAATAGAAGAATTTAATTTGGGAATGACCTCGCTAGACAAGTATGTTATAATACTAATATTTCTATTTTTATGTTAATTAAAAATCTTAGTAAAACCAATTAAACAATCGTGCATATACGAGTATAATAAGTGAGTGATCACATTTCCCGGGACTCGGACATTTATTTTATATTATTTTCTAACCGATCGTGAATACATGATATGGCATTCGTATTAAGATTTTTAGATTTTAAACACATCTTTATGCGCCCTTGAGGTGATAATATCATTAAAATGGCACTTTAAAAATTAGCATATTATTATTATTATTACAAAGTATTATAAAATATTTCTGGTTTTGGTCAATTTTTTTCTTTTTCATTTTGTTGTTGGTACATTTCGTCAAAAATAAAAACACAAACAACATTATCGAAAGCAAAATATGTCTGTCGTAAAAAGTTCATATAAGAATTCTCACAAATTCAAACGTTTCTGTTTTTAGGGTTATTAGCTTTACTCATCGTGTATCAAGTCAAAGCTAATATAGCATTATATTAATATTAGGTCCTTACATATGAAATTGGCGTTTTGCCGTACTTTGATCTCAAATATCTTCTCTTTGGTTAGGAATTCCAAATTCAAATTTATACAGCTATTTACTCAAGTATTTGTGTTTCGAAAATTATAATTCATTTGTTTTTTCCTCAATTGTTTTTTTTCTTTGCGTCACTCAGTTTACAAAATGGAAAACTTGAAATATCGCGTTGTTTACGAGTACGAGTTCCACCGTGGCACCAGTTAACGCCATACACATCATTAATCCTTCGAGGGATTAATGATGTGTATGGCGACGGTGCCGCAAAAGAAAACGCAGTGCGTTTTTGGTTCCAACGTTTTCGTTCTGGAAACTTCGACCTGCAGAACAAGCCCCGTGGACGGCGGAAACCAAAGTTGATAATGAAGAATTGAAGGCTATTGTGGAAGCGGATCCATCGCAATCCACGTCCGAGTTAGCTGTAGGCTGCGGTGTTAGTGATAAAACTGTTTTAATTCACTTGAAGCAAATTGGGAAGGTGAAAAAGCTTGAAAGGTGGGTACCTCACGAATTGAGTGAAGCAAATCAACAAACGTGCGTTGACTGCTGCGTTGTATTACTCAACCAGCACAATAATGAAGGGATTTTGAATCGAATCATTACCTGTGATGAAAAGTGGATCCTGTATGATAATCGGAAGCACTCATCGCAATGGCTGAACCCTGCCGAACCAGCCAAACCATGCCCCAAGCGAAAATTGACTCAAAAAAAGTTACTTGTGAGCGTTTGGTGGACTAGTGCTGGTGTCGTTCACTACAGCTTTCTTAAATCTGGCCAGACGATTACGGCAGATGTCTATTGTCAGCAACTGCAAACCATGATGGAAAAGCTTGCTGCTAAACAACCGAGGCTGGTTAATCGCTCTAGGCCACTGCTGCTTTATGATAACGCTAGACCACACACTACACAACATACGGCTACCAAATTAGAAGAGCTTCAATTGGAATGTTTAAGACTTCCACCGTACTCCCCAGACCTTGCCCCAACAGATTACTATTTTTTTCGAAATTTGGATAACTTCTTGCAAGGGAAAAAATTCAACTCCGATGGGGCAGTCCAAACCGACATCAAAGATTTTATTGATTTCCGTCCGAATGTTTTTTTTAGTAAAGGGATCGATGAACTACCTATGAGATGGCAAAAGTGCATAGATAGCAATGGTACATACTTTGATTAAATAAATATATTATATTTAAAAAAAATCAACTTTATGTTCCTCCCATACAAAACGCCAATTTCATATGTAAGGACCTAATACAAATAAAAAAATATTAAGTTTATAAGAAAAGTTGCTATAATGATTTGGTTTAAAAAAAATTGTTTTAACAGTGACTTTTTTTTTCAAAATGCGTCGACGAAGAATATGACGCGTAGCGATGATAGATAGAATAATATTTGCTTAGCGGTCTAATGGTTAAACGAATCATATTCAATTTATTCAACCCATTAGGCATCCTTCGTCCTTGTTTTTTAAAGAATATCATATCCTTCGTATTCGACAAATTTACATAAAAATATCAGCTATTTGCTCCAAATTTAAAATTTCGAATTCGAGATCACAATAGAACCGTCACACAAGATTTTCCTCTCATCATAATTTTATAGTTCCTCGCTGTCGCTCAGCTCTAGCCCAAAAACAATTTCCATTCCGCGCGCCCTATATTTTCAATCGTCTTCCTGAGAATCTCAAATCTATTAATGACATAAAGAAATATAAACTTGCTCTAACCAAATATATAAAGGGGTCAACCATAGACGTAAATTTTTTTTTTCTATTAGATTTAGAAGGGATTTCCTATCTTTCCTAGTATGTAAATTTATTGTTACAACTTTCCTAGCATTCAATTTTAATTATATCATCATGTTGCGATAAGTCACTTAACAATGTTAGCATAAGATTACTAACAAATACTAACAAACCGCCATGTTACTAACAATTCCACTTACATGCTATTTTATGTAGTTGTCACGATACAGGGCATACTACAGTCCATAAACTTTTTTTTATCAAATTAATGTATATCTTAAAAGAAAAATATTATATTTAAAAAAAAAAACTAATGCACTTACAAAACAAATTTTCAATTTTTAGTCGTGACACCGACTGGGGAATATTCCAGTTGATATCCGTGATGGACCGAAGGGATATTAACAGCTCCCTCTTTCTGGTAATGACCAACTTCGGAGACCACATCATGCACCACCTCTTCCCTACTCTGGACCACACACTTCTGCCTTTACTCTACCCCGTGGCAGAGAAGACCTGCGAAGAGTTCAAACAGAAGATGTTACTGTCAACACAAGCCCAGCTCATTGTGGGGCAGTTCCAGCAACTATCTAGAAACGTTCCCTTGGAAAGAACTGAGATAAAACGTACTAAAAAATAATTCATTTGTTTTTATATTTATGTTAAAGATTATAAAAACTTTTGTACAAAAAAAATATACATAAATGTACATTTTATATCTTTGATACAGCTTAAAACACATTTGTATAATTTTTATTTTACATCAAATAGTGCAATTTCTTATGTTTTGGAAACAAATACATATGGCAATTAAGTGTTCCTTGAACAAAGATGGATAATTCATATAAAATAATCATTACCAATGAAAACGACTATTTTCTAGAAGTTTTAGATTTTTTATGCGAATTACATGTTTCGCCTTGGAAAGGCAATGACATTTGATATTACCAGTACGGTGAAACGTGAAATTCCAATAAAAAATTATAAAACTCCTAGAAAACAAATGTTTTCATTAGGATTAATTAAATACAAATGTTTCTTCTATCTTCGCCATAACTTTGTGTTGTAAATGTTTAATGTTTCTTTTTTTATATACTTAGTATACAAAAATATAAACTCACATTTATTAAAAAAATAAATAATAATAAAAATATCATACATGTTTTGGGCTAACGAGCCCTTCATCAGTGATATCATATAAATATTTATTATTTATATTTAAATATTAAAAATGTAATAAAATTGTTAACAAATATGGTCAGTTTTGATAATGTTATAATGATTTATTTTGGAACGTTTATGCTTTTGTTTTAACAAATATTATGAATAAACAATAATAAGAACCTTTCATTATTTTTTTAAGTTTATTTTTTAATATTTTTTGTAACAAAAGCATAAACGTTCCAAAATAAATCATGATTTCATCTGTCAAAACTGATCATATTTTTAAACAATTTTATTACATTTTAAAAATTTATATAATATCACTGATGAAGGACTGGTTAGTCCAAAACATGTTTGATATATAATTTTATTTTTTTAATTAAATATCAAACATGTTTTGCGTGTTTTATACAAAGTATATAAAAAAACAAAACATTACATACAAATATATTTGGTTTTACTCAAGCATTAATAATATTACTCATTCTTGTTATTATATCATTATTGGAATACTAACCACTTAACCTTAGAAAATGTTATAAAATATAAATTTTCAGTCGGATTTGAATGTTTTAAAAATATATTATATTAAATATCTCGGATTCGTTTGTTGTATAATATTTGAAGATAATGGCAAAATTGCTTTACCAGGGCGTTATCAAACTTGAAAACATATGCAAAATACCTTAGTAAGGCGAAAAATTAGAAATATCATACACGTATATACGTAATTCACTCCCAGCACACTTCTCTCGTCACGCACAGGCGCGTGATCAGCAGTCAACCTGTTAATATGTATAAGAGTATCGAACTCGTGGGTGAACATATTTTTATTTAAATCAGTTGTATTTTTATACTCACTATTAGTTAACTATTTTTCCTTTTCTTGTGTATATAATATTAAGCATCATTAAGGGCCATACTAAAATATCATGTATTTTTGTAATATAACTAATTAAATATTGGGTTTTAATTCATTATGTATATTTAAATAATAAACAATGTACTAAAAAACACAAAGTTTATATAATAGTTTTATTGTTGTTAGTAAGAATTTTTTTCCCCTTTTTCATTTATTTGTTTTTCATAGCTACTTAATTGAAAAACGTGTTAGTGAAGCTACTTAATTGAAAAACATAATTATAATTATTATTATTATTATTATTATTATTATTATTATTATTATTATTATTATTATTATTATTATTATTATTATTATTATTATTATTATTATAACGTTGAATCGCTCTTAACAGCATTACAGCGTGAGCCAAATCGATATAAAGGGTATAGCTATCAAATTAATTCTCCTGACACGTGATAGGTAGCTAATCTATCGCCATTTTATTCATTTCGAGAAAAATAATCTCGAAATCGAAAAACGGTGTTTTAATTTTTTTTAAATAATCGGGTTGAAAATAATAGCAATTTAAGGTAAATATTTTCAAAGTATTAACAATGAAATGAAACTAAGTAAGAAAACGCACAGAAACATAAAAACTGTTATTTATACGTATACTAGCGGACCTGACAGACGTTGTGCCTGCTATTAGCTGGTTCAGCAAATGTTTTTTCGAAATTCAAATTTTTGATAAACTGTATACCTACTAAACGACATTTAATATTTTAAAGAAGCTTATTTTGTTTTTATATTTTTGCGAGTTGATGAACAATGTTGCATTGTTCTTTAATAAACACGCAATACACCTTACCATACATGGAATATCGTTAAACCGAACAGAATTTCAAATCTACGCCACGCTACAACGCAAATGTATCGTGGCGTATATTTAAAGTTGCATATGCTTAAATACAGAATTTGACATCAGCGCCATCTATAGTAAACAAACATAACAACGAACTTTCCTCGGAAATTCAATGATTTATAAATTTCTCAAAAGGTTTTAGGTACCAGGTCCAATTGATGAATATAAACTATCTAAGGACCCACTCAAACACAAATAATTCATCAAAATCAGTCCAGATGTTTAGGAGGATAGAAGAATTTTATATATTTATAAAGAGTAACAACTACATACGCGGGTACAGAAGAATTGTATATATTTATAAAGATATCCATGATGCACGGAACATCGTAAATTTAATATATCAAACTGAACATTATGAGAAATATTTTTCTTATCCTGACAGCTTGAATTTATTCTTCTCCGAATGTAGAGATCGTGGTACATGCAACTGTATTGTGAAATGTAATATTCTCTAGTGGTGGTGGTAATTACAGGAAGTGCACTCAAGTATCGGGTGAGTTTTGAATAGCGTACAGAGTAGGCAACCAAAAGGTGATCCATGATTTATTAAATATTCACAATTGAATCATGTTAAAAAATATATATCAAGCAAGATTTTTGAGGCTAATTGAAAGTTATTTTTAGGTAAGTCTCTTAGATTCAATGGTAAGTCGTTGGCAATAGAACTCCATCAGGTAGTTCCATATTTGCTTTGCATATATATACCAAGGTGACTGAGGTGGCTCTGAGGATGGTGGGCTGAAATGGCGATGGGCTGACCATATCTGTCGGAGAACCGACGGCCGATGGGGGAGACGGGTTCTGGATTGGAGACCGCGTACAGGATTCCGCAGAGTTGGACGTCCCCCTGACCGCTGGACCGACGATCTGAAGAGTATTGCTGGACATGGATGGATGGGAGCGGCAATAGATAGGGGGCGGTGGTGTGCTTTGGGAGAGGCCTACGTTCATCAGTGGATGACAGACTGCTGATGAGATATTTGCATCAGTAGTTATATTATATTTATCATCCATTTAATGTAATAACATTTTTGTTTTAATTATTTAATTTTAAGTTTTTTTTTTTAAATAAAAAGACTAACATCAAGGATTTATATCAATGATATTAGAATTTATTTTTACAATCTTCAATGTGAGCAGAAAATAGCTCATTATTATGAAGAAGGAATCTGGTCGTGTCTGCTCGAATGCTTACTTACTTAATTCCTATGAATATACAACTCTTGAAGAGTTTTAGCCTTATTGATGATTTTACTCCAATCTCCACGATCCTGCGCATTTTGCTCCCAGCAGTCTGATTTGCCCAACCTAGCCAGAGCAGCCAGAAATTTGTCCATTATGGGCTGTCTAGGCCTTCCTAAAGGTATTTCTCCAGTTGGTCTAGACGCGTACAGCGTCTTGATTGCACTGGTCTCTCCGGCTCGGCATAAGTGCCCAATCCATGCTAGGCGACCGGCTCTCACGGTGCTCGTTATAAGGGCATGCTGGGTCATCTTACGGACCACTTTGTTGGTCCTATGCTTCCAAGTTCCCAGGTCTGGGTCCCAGGATCATTCTCAGTATCCTATTCTCAAACCAGTAAAGTGTTTCTTTTTTTTTTTAGTCATTGTATTACATAATAAGTGGCCAAAAAGTGTATAATTTTATTTAACCTACCCTGTATATTACATCACCATATGAAGTAGAGAAACAATGATAATATAGCTCACCACATAAGAGATAATACCAAGCGGTACGCTTACTTAAAGCCAACTGCACGCTGGCCAGTTGTGTTAAGGGAAAAATTTATTAAATATGATAATTTAATTATAACGAAACTATGCAATGAAATGATGAATCAGTTTAATAGCAGACAAACTAATTTAATGATATATAAATATTTAAATATTTTTAGATTGATCGGGATTTTCCGGTTTTCAAGGATGTAACCCATGTCCCATGTGGAAAATACCAATCAACCTCAAACGAAAAATCTGTGAAGCCTGCGTTCTGCCAGTTGGTACTTATTATTATATATATACTCTTGAAACTGTAACATTGTCCGAACAAAGTGCCAAGAAACAACGAGTGACCCAAAGAACCATGGAAAGAGCCATGTTAGGAATAAGCCTAAGAGACAAAATCAGAAACGATACGGTGAGAGAAAAAACAAAGGTCACGTAGCCAGAAGCTCAGAAGAAAAGTGGACAAGAAGACTGCTGACTTAGAGACCGTGCGACTGGCGACCGCAACTACGGCGGAAGGATGATCTGAACAGACACGTCATAATAACCTGGATGGAGTCTTTACATGACAGAGGGACATGGAAGCGAATGGAAGAGGCCTTAGTCCAGAAGTGGACGGGAATAGGCTGAAGGAGAAGAAGCAGAAGAAGAAGTATTTTTAAATTAATATCTTCTTCTTCTCTAAGTGCCGTCTCTTACGCGAAGGTTGACGATTATCAGGACTATTTTCACCTTGGTTACTGTGGCCTTGAACAGCGATGTGGTGCTTCTTCTGAACCATTATCTTAAAGTGTGCAGCCAAGAGATTTTTCTCCGACCTAGTCTTCTTCTTCCTGGTATTTTCCCCGTAATCATCAGTTGTAGGACTTAGTTTTTCTCTTCTCATAACGTTATCAAAGTATTGCAGTTTCTTTGTTTTTATACTGTTGAACAACTCCAGATGCTTTTCCATCCGTTGAAAAACAATCGCACTCTGTCCCTTCAAGCATTTTAAGTATTGTATTAAACTGTATATTCAGAGTTCAAATGATTGTATTCTCCTCTTTGTCGCATTCATCAGTGTCCAGGCTTCAATACCATTTAACAACACCTGAAACACAAAAAAACAAATAATACGCATTTTAAGATCCAGTATTTATTTTGTCAACGACGTAAACGGAATAAGAAATAGAAACCCGAGGAAAATGTGGCACGATCAAATAAATCAAGTATGAAATTTCGGCCACGTGAGTAATCGGAGAAATCGACGTTCGTGCATGACACGATATATGAATGTTGAGGAAACGATGGAAGTATGTCAGGAAAGATCAAAAAAGTGTGGGGGGTTATTCTTTCTGCCTACCCTTTTTGAGAAATCGGGGTTATGATTAGTTTAGGATAATATGAATTAAAAGAAGAATATAATTAAAACAGTCATTTGAATAAAGCATGTGTTTTATGTATTAATTTATAAATAATGTGATGTTGTTTAATTAGGAAAGGAATTTAAATGATAGACCTTGAAAATCTTTGTATTCACTTAATTTTCTAACAAACAACACGTAACGTCACCTATGGTAAGATTCAGACACACAATTTTTTTATTAAAATTATTTGTCGTTTATTTAATGAAAGTGTTTTTTTAAGCTATATTTAAGTATACGTTTCACTCTAAAAATAACGTAATATGAGATATTTTATAGTTTTTTTACGATTTTTTCTGTTTTTTCGACTATGATGGAAAACTCCGTATTTTATTAATATATGTATAAGATTTATTATACTACAACAATTTAAGAGGCATATTTAAGAGAAGTATCAATTAAAAAATGAGAATAATTATAATTTTTTATATGATTGTATGATGGCTTTAATGTTATTGTAAGATATTCACCATTTTTGAGGCAATTAAATTGATTTATCAAATCGATTTGATAAGAGCGTCTATATTTGCTATCTTCGTGTATCATTTGAAAACTGCTGGTAGAATTTTAAATCACTTGCTTGTGTAATAACAAAAGCATAAACTTTCCAAAATTAATCATTTAAATATTAGGTCCTTACATATGAAATTGGCGTTTTGTATGGGAGGAACATAAAGCTGATTTTTTTTTAATATAATATATTTATTTAATCAAAGTATGTATCATTGCTATCTATGCACTTTTGCCATCTCATAGGTAGTTCATCGATCCCTTTACTAAAAAAAACATTCGGACGGGAATCAATAAAATATTTGAAGTCGGTTTGGACTGCCCCATCGGAGTTGAATTTTTTCCCTTGCAAGAAGTTATCGAAATTTCGAAAAAAATAGTAATCTGTTGGGGCAAGGTCCGGAGAGTACGGTAGATGTCTTAGACATTCCAATTGAAGCTCTTCTAATTTGGTAGCCGTCTGTTATGCAGTGTGTGGTCTAGCGTTATCATGAAGCAGTAGTGGCCTAGAGCGATTAACCAGCCTCGGTTGTTTAGCAGCTAGCTTTTCCATCATGGTTTGCAGTTGCTGACAATAGACATCTGCCGCTCACCACCAAACGCTCACAAGTAACTTTTTTGGAGTCAATTTTCGCTTGGGGCATGGTTTGGCTGGTTTGGCAGAGTTCAGCCATTGCGATGAGCGCTTTTGATTATCATACAGGATCCACTTTTCATCACAGGTAATGATTCGATTCAAAATCCCTTCATTATTGTGCCGGTTGAGTAATGCAACGCAGCAGTCAACGCGCGTTTGTTGATTTGCTTCACTCAATTCGTGAGGTACCCACCTTTCAAGCTTTTTCACCTTCCCAATTTGCTTCAAGTGGATTAAAACAGTTTTATCACTAACACCGCAGCCTGCAGCTAACTCGGACGTGGTTTGCGATGGATCCGCTTCCACAATAGCCTTCAATTCTTCATTATCGACTTTGGTCTCCGGCCGTCCACGGGCTTGTTCTGCAGGTCAAAATTTCCAGAACGAAAACGTTGGAACCAAAAACGCAATGTGTTTTCTTTTGCGGCACCGTCACCATACACATCATTACCACCGTCACCATACACTTCGAGCCGTTTCTGCAGCACTGGTGCCACGGTGGAACTCGTACTCGTAAATAACGCGATATTTCAAGTTTTCCATTTTGTAAACTGAGTGACGCAAAGAAAAAAAACAATTGAGGTAAAAACAAATGAATTATAATTTTCAAAACACAAATACTTGAGTAAATAGCTGTATAAATTTGAATTTGGAATTCCTAACCAAAGAGAAGATATTTGAGATCAAAGTTGCCAGTACGGCAAAACGTCAATTTCATATGTAAGGACCTAATATCTCTTCTATGTTCGGCATACTTTGTGTTGTAGATGTTTTATTTGTCTTTTTTATATACTTTGTATATACAACACTATTAAAATTACATATCAGACATGTTTCGGTCCACCAGTCCTTCTTCAGTGATACATAAAATATAATATTATAAAGATATATATTTAAAACATTATAAAATTGTGTATACAAATATGATCAATTTTGTCATTTAAATATCTGTCAAAACTGAAGGAAGGGCTTCTGTGTCCGAAACGTGTTGGTTTTTTAATTTTTTTATTTTTGTAATAAAGTGTGTGCAGTGTGCAAAGTAAAAAAAATACTGATAAAAAAATACATCAATTGCTTATTATTTATATTTATTATTTTATTACGATTATTATTATTACATTAATTATTATTATAAATATACCATTCTCCATTTAAAAGATTAGCCTGAACTCTTTGGGTTGAGGATTTTGTGTCAACGAGTTCTAAAATCTCATAGAATTTATCAACTGAAGACTCGTTAACTCTAAAGTAGAGAACAGAAGATACGTGTATTTTTAATTAGATTTTCGTGTACAAGTGAATGTCTCCTTTGTAGAATTATATTAACTGTTTAAATTCTACTGCGAAAGAGAAAACTCATCCAAGGTTAAATATCTTAAGTTCTAATGTATTTAATCTTAACTATGTAAACCTTTGTAACATCAATTTACTATTTAATACGGTAATTAATATAAGTATTTTACACGTTTGCTACTTACAATTTGATTCGCATTTAAACAACATAATTTTCACTTATTGACTTATTCATTTATTCATTTATTTTATTCAAAATCACAAACATAACAGACATATAATTCTTAGATGGAGATCGTTTGCAATTACATTATAAGAATTTATAAGAAAAGCATAAAAAATTAAGCTTAAGAATTAGCTAAAATCATAACATTGATATTGCATCCCTGAGGCAACTCACACTATCTTGAAATATGTCGACCTTCGAGGCGACCCGATTAAGCAATAAGATTGCTCTACCCACAGGCATAACCATTGGCAGGTTGGTTATGCAGTGCGGCAAATAAAACAATCTGTGCTGTCTTTGTCGAAAGTAATTATCAGGGACAAATAGACCTACATCACTCAGGACATCCGAGTTTTGTATACGGCCGCCAATCAGCTGAAAGAAGTGAACTCGCAAGTGGATATTCCTCCTTCTCTCCAATGATTGGTAGCTTAGCATATCTAGCAAGAATTCAGTCAGAAAGAGACACGGGTAATAACTGCGCTCCATGAGGTAAAGAAAGCGCAGAAATTTTTCTGCACTCGCTCCACCATCAGAGAATTTTGGATCCTAGGCGGTGACTAAATAATGGAAGTTATTTCATTAGCGTTAAACTATTATACTTACATAGCTACATTAAACTCGAATATTTAAAATTGAAATGTAAACTTAAAGTTGTTATTTCAAGAACTTGTTAAAACTCGTGATTTTAGTGTGTTTGATGACGTAATACATATACTGTGGTTCTTTTATTTAAAGAAATCGATTTTTTCAATGCAGCTGCTATCTTCTGGTCAGAAAATGTGCTCTTGACGACGGGATGATGGAAGATGGAGCCAGAGGATTTACTGATTAAAGTATCAGGAGACAGCTTGCCAGGTGGAGCGATGATATTATGTGGACGGCGGGAAGGTCCCGGAGAACACTGGTGAGAGACTGAGAGAGATGGCGTGGGAGTGGAGATGCTTACAGTAGATGTAGACAAGCTGACAGATGATGGAACAGTTTATTGAAATATTCAAAATATTTATAATATTTAAGCAATTAATTTTAATAGTACATTGTTTTGTTTGTACATGACCGATCCATCTCAGTTTATTCAGTCTGACTTGCGTGGAGAGAACTGGGAGTTTTGTAATTATAGTACAACTCGTCATTATGCCGCACTCTCCAGCCTTCACCGTCATTCACAGGTCCCAGAATTCTGCGCAGCACCCTTCTCTCACAAATATCCAGTCGCTCTGCGGATTTCGCTGTCGACGAAACTTCAACATTATTAATTTTTAAATTTTAAAACGATGTTATGGTATCACGACTTTTATTTAACCGATGATCATTTAAATAATAAATATATAAAATATTTGTGATATGGTATCACAGCGTTTTAAATGTTAACAATTAACAATTCATTTTATAAATTTGTCACCTGTACAGACAGCGTCACTGATATCGACAGACTTTAAATTACATGTTTGACAAAACAACACCTTGAGTACTTTCCAAGAACTAATATTTAAATTTGAACACCGTGTAAAATAAAACGATCAGCGCAGTTTCCTGAGTCAAGTATAAAGATTTCCGTTATTACCCTGTCACACTAAAAATAAATGCGTAAAGTTAAGGAACACTTTACTTATCTATTTCAGCTATTAACGACACTTAGCTTAAAGTTCTTCGCCCTCATACTTTAAGCACACCTATAAATGATTATCCTCTCTGAGATCCTCATAAATTTCCTGTCACTAGTCTCATACTTACCGGACTGCCTAGAGAAAGTAATCAAAGAAGTATACTTCATTTTAAAAAGTTTATAGCAATTATTTATTCAAGGAATCATAAACAGAAAAATATGTTAAATATTGAGCTATTCTTAAACTATTTTGTGTTGTTTAATGTTTTGTAATGTTTTAGCGAAAGGAAAAAATAAGACACGTTTACAATAAATATTTTTCGTAATTGTGTCCTATTATTTCCTGAACGATAATTTTTTTTTAAAACAAAGGGTCTTGAACTTTTCGACGAAAAGTGAAAAAAAAATATTTGAAAATACGATATTTTCAAAAAATATTCAAATTCGAATATAGAAGTAATAAATACCTATTTAGAAGAAAATTTGTAATAGTTTAATTTGTAATAATTTATTTTGTAATAGTGAATTTATCAATGAAAGCGAAAACGGCCGTTCACAATGGAGTTCTGGTCCCATCCCCAAATGTATGGAAGCGAAGCATGGAACTAGCAGAAGTAGTATGAAAGCAGAATAAATGCGGTAGCAATGAGGTCCCTTAGACGTATGTGTGATAAACCAATATACGACAGAATCTCAAATGCTGATATAAGAAAGGAATGTAGAGCGGAAGAAGGTATTATGAACAAAATTATGAAAGAATCGCTGCGATGGTTCGGACACATGGAACACATGGATGGAGAAAGAATGGTTAAGAAAGTATACGTTTATGATGTTAATAGAGTACGGAGTCGAGGCAGACCGAGAAAAACATAGCATGACCAAATAATCAAAATTTAAAAGTTGGTCATGTTAGAAGTCGGAAGAATCGACGTGCGCGTATGACTCGTTATATGAATGTGGAGGAAACTAGAGAGGTTTTCCAGGATAGAGTAGTGTGGCGTTCCATTCTCTCTGCCTACCCCTACGGGGAAATGGCGTGATAGTTTGTTTGTTTGTTTGTTTGTTTATTTGTAATAGTTATACAAAATTACGACAACTCACCATTCCAATTCTTATTAACCGAATTGTATTCTCAATTGGTAATATAAATTTTGATATCATTATTATTTTGGAACCGCTTTTAAAACAAATGGAAGTACCAAAACTAATCACAATAAAAAATAAATAGATATGATATAATAAAATATTGACGACATTTGTAGCGAAGTTCTACGACTATCATACCAAATTTCAATTTCCTAAGTGTATTACTATGGAATTCCTGTTAATGCCTAAGCTTTCAATAAGTATCATACCAAAGGTCCCTGGAGTGTGATTGTCACGTTGTCTTTGGCCTGGTGAGGAATTCACGTGAAAATGAAATGACTATGGATAAGCTACTTGTCACATGTCATATATACCAATATAATAGGTTTACCCTTTACATCAATTTGGCTTCCGCTTTAATGATGTTAAGAGCGATTCCACAAAATAATAATTATTAATACCCCGAAATACCGTTATTAAAGATTACTTGTTCTGTATTACAGTTTATAAAGTTATGAACGATTAAAATGTCAGAAAAATTAACCAAAAAAATTTAAGAATCCTGAAACAAAAATTGTTTCCCTTTTATTCGAGAATAATTTTAATAAGAGAATTGTATGCGTTTGATAAAATAATCCAAAATTTTCGCCATTTTATACTGAAGAGTTTTTTGGTACAAAATTCTTACTTCTCATTGAATGAATATTTCTCCAAAAAAAATCTATAAAAACTGTTTCCTCCGGTATTCTACAATGTTTTAAAATGATTAATTTGTTAACAAAGGAGAAGGAAATTCTTTTACGGACGCCATACACGAGGCGTTTCAAACAAACTAATTTTGTGAGAAGAAAACTAGCAGCACAATTGAATTAACGTAGTTCTTATACGGTACCGGAGCAATTCACGCAAGGCCTTCGTTAACACGTTCGTTTGTATACCGCTTTACTAAGTTACAAATTTACTTGTACATGTTGTTTCTGGAAATAACTCAAGTATTTTCTAAGAAAATCAAAATGAAAAGCTTCAATAAATGTTTTCGCAGTACTCATTCTATTTTTTTATGTCTGAGTTCTACAAATAACCAAACAATTTTGGTAAATTAATTTAATACATATTTTTTATACATAATAAAATATTTATTTAATTTTATTACAAATATTACATAACATTGGATCAGATTAATTAATGTTTACCTAAAACTGTCTTAATTAAGTAGAATTATCTACTTTTTTTGACAAATAAAATCTACTGTTTCGACTTTTTTTTCTTGGACGTCGTTTCATCGAACAAAGTCTTTTATTAGTTTGTTTTTCATCTTTTTCTAAACTTGTTTTTTTTTTGGTGTTTTTATTTATTATTCAATCTTTTTATGATATTTATAAATTTTAGTTTTTACATTGCTAAACTTGCTGAATTGAATTTTACCTAAATCATTTTTTTAAAGTGTATTCTTATACAGATTTTTGTTGTGACATTCATAAAAAGCCCATAACCGAGTATATGCAAAAAATTGTCATTTTCTTCAGTCTTCTTGGCGCTACATTCCAGCGTGAGATTTTGTTTCCTCTAAAACAGTGCTCCACTTGCTCCTGTTCCTGGCTATCCCTTTCTAATATCCAGGTTTTTCCAGTTTCCAACAGTTTGTCTGCCCCTTGCTCTATTTTGTAAGATTAGGACATAGAAGTAAAAAAATTATTAAATTTGATTAAATTCGGCCTGGGGTTCCTCTTGGTATTGTTTGAATGTTGCATTCCCCAGTTAACGTAAGCCCAGCATGAACGGGGGACAAGCCTAGGGATTGCATGAGCGAATCTGACAAAAGGGCGCCGTTGCGTTCTATAACAGCTTCGGGTAAGCGGAAACCTTCTACGCTCTGCTTCTTAGTCTCTATTCACAGGCACCCATTTAAACATAATCTCTGATATTCGGTCATCTGGCATATTTTTTTGATTTTTTGATTATACGAGTATATGTTGAATATTTATATATAAAAAATATTAAACACTACATGTTTCAGAGGTAACCTCCACAATCTTCAAGTGTAAATATAACTTAATCAAACGAAACAATAACTTAAAACATGTAGTGTATAGTATTTTCAATTATTATCTTTCAGAATAGTTTTATATTTCTTAATAATCAAGTTGTGAAATGAAAAACATGTTTTTTTTGTACAACAGTAAGGAATTGAACCATTCTATTCGTAGCTCCCTTTTTAATTTTCTTTCTTTTTATTTATTTTTAATTTTCGCAAAATTGAACCACGTACAAAACACGAGGCAACTTTTGCGAATTCTTTGAAATTTAATTGTATTTCTGTTTCTGGAAATAATAATAAATACATCACGGTTATTTAAATTTTGTAAAATTGTACTGAGTGCCTTAAACTTTAGTATACAACTTGAAAAAAGAATTTGAATAAGTGTATAAAAATTTTAACTCTCAAAAGTTAAATAATTTTTTGATTGGACAATATGATTTTTTCTTACATTGTAACACATCACTTTATAAAAATTAAAAACCAAATAATATTTTTTTTTATATTTCATGAATGTGGTCAGTTTTGACAAGTTTAAAAAAAAATTAAATATCACATTTTTTTCTTACTTGAGTAAGAGAACTTAACTGTCTTATTTATAACTTGCTAAATTTCATTCTTTTTTTTTTCAAAATTGAACCATATAAACAATACGAAACCACATAAACGTTTTACGAATTCTAATCCTTGTTTGTCACACTGTCTTTTGTCTGGTGTAGAATTCACGCGACAATAAAATAGCTACCTATCATATCCCACGAGAATCAATATGATAACTACACCCTTAACATCGATTTTAATGTATTCTTATATATCTCTTTTGTCCTTTACAACGCTGTAATGATGTAAAGTGCGATTCAACAAAATAATTATTAAAATAATATTCATATGTCTACACATGAGAATTTATAAGAAAATTTACAAGACCTGTGTGCGACCTATCATGACATATGGGATCGAGTGCAGGGCAAACACCACAATCACAAAAAACGACCTCAGAGTGTCAGAAATGAAGACGCCCAGAAATATATCTGGCCAGACACTGTAAGAGAGGATAGGAAATACACGGATAAGGGAGACATGTGAGGCTAAAGATGTCGCTAGGTGGGGAAGGTAAAGAAGAAGATTCTGGTATGCACACGTGAGGAGAATGGATCCATCCAGACTCCCCTTCATTGTGTTACACGGCCAGCCCCATGGTAGACGACCCCCGGGCAGACCACCAAAGAGATGGATCGACAGCTGGGAATCGACTTCGCAGGAGGCCAATTCCTTTTAAGAAACAGGCTACTAGGCCTACACTAAGAATAAGAAGAAGAATAAGATATTTACACCTGAGGATGGCTGTCACATCCGAAACATGTCGTGGTTGATATTTTTATTCTATAAAAATATTTAATACATTAAAATGGAATATAAACTGCGTTGTTATTTCAATTCCAATGTTATTACAATGAAATTCCACAGTGTTAATGAATTAACCTTCATTAACATGATAAGTCAATTTGATTCCCAATTCTAACATATCTTAAAGTCACGAAAAGACAAAAGAATGCCAGAAACCATACATAGAGAATTAATTTAATATCATGTCTTACAACTTTAAATTTTACATCTGCTGCTGATTTCCAAAAATCTTTTGTATCCTTACATATACAAATTAACCGTCATATTTTACGTACTACATTTTAATTAAAAACAAAGGAGCATAATGAAGCCTTCTTCATTGAATTTATTTGGTATCTTGTTTGATAATTTTGTTAGTATCTAATTCATATATTCGGTATCCTTCCAGCAACCTTTTTTTTCAGTTATTCGATTCCGAAAAAAAATATTTTTTGATCTAAACATCTAGTTTTAATAGTAGATTTAACTAAAAAAAATATGTGAAATGTTTCTCAACATGCACATAATGTAATAACACAAAATGTTTTTTTCGATGTTGCACATGTTGACATGGACGATCCGGGCTTTTGTGTTTATTTAATTTATGTTACACGTATCCACCGTTTTTTAAATTATCTGTAATTAGGCACTTAACCAGCAAGATCTTTAAAATAATATTGAAGAAATTATTCAAATTGTCATTGGAACAAATGAAAAATTTATTTTTACACTTGTCGAAATTCTTTATAAAAACGAAAAAACTAAAAAACGTATATTTTATAAAAAAAATTACAATAATTTAGTAATGCCGTTCATTACTTTTGTGTGTTTTGTTTACCATCCTGTATTTTCTCTCAGAAACTTGATCGTTTGAAATATCAAAAGTTAAATTATTGCGTTGGTGTACCAATTCCAAAGCCAACCATTTTTTTATCCGATATTAAAATATTTCGTTTTTATGATTCTTTTCAAAGTAATCCTATTACGTAAGATAAAGTAATAACATTTTAAGAAGAAATATATCTGCTAAGAAATCTAAGGACTGTTGTAATTTCTTATTAATTTTAATATAAACGAGAATAATTCTTGGAAATCGTAAATCCCATTATCCCGCATATAATACCTTTTAGTAATGTTCTGTTGTTAGGGAATTCAATATACATGTACATGTAATGTTACAAATACTAATAATAAAACATCCGACACACACATTGTTTGTTTTAATCATTTTTCATGTAAGTAATATTTGAAAATTAATATAAGAAGCAAAATAACCAAAACAGACATTAGCGATATTAAGTAAAGCTTATTTTCTGTATTCTTCTTCTTTAGCCGTCTTTCCACTGCTGGATCTAGACCTCTGAAAATATTCTCCATTTCTCTCTATCCTGTGCGATTCTAATGCATCTGCTTCCTCTAGCTGGAATTAGGTAGTAACTAGCTGGAATTAGGTAATTACTCATCTTAAGGGCGCTATAGAAAATGCTCCGTTATATGAACAAGTTAAAAATAAACATATTTAGAATCTTAATCTAAACTCTGACTGATTCTCAATGCACTTAAAGTCTGCTGGAAGATTGTTTCCAGTTTGAAGGGCCTGCTACCGCAAAGGCTCGGTCGACAAAGCTAGGACAGCGTTTTGGCACAGTCAATTTACCGATCGCAGAAGTCTTAGCTGATCACAATGTAAACTGTCTGGCATTCAGGTTCTCGTTGATGCAGAGTTCAGATATACAAGCTGGTGCCATACCATGCAACGCCTTAAAGACCGTCCAGCAGAGCTTGTATTGTATCCTTTCTGGACATTTCAGCCAATGGAGCTCCTCAAGATGCTGTTCAATTAGACAACTCTTTGGCACACCTCTGCCTTAGATGAAAGAAGCTACTGCTGACTGATTTATTGATTTGAGTTTTCAATAAAAGATCAGTCTCTAGATGGACGCCAAGAAGTTTTATTGAATTTTGTGTCGAATGAAGGTACTGGGGAGCGATCAATTAAGTTTTGGCAACACGGTCCATTATATTGACTAATTTTGTTGGCCATCTGATTTCGATAAAAGATATTTTGTCCCTCAGACTTATGCTAAGCAGTTGTCTCTCCATAACCTTTGTGCACATGTCAATTTTTAAATGGTATTCCTCGAAAACAAATTGTTTACAGTATTTTTTTTCAAACGATCTGTTGTATACCAAAAAATAATAAAACAAATATGGTGGTATATAAAAGTGTTTAAAATTATACTTATTAAAATATTTTGTCGAATTTATTAAATTTCGTGTGCTTTGAAACGTCATTTGATAAATTAGCATTCAACATGAATATTAAAAATTAATTAATTTCGTTTAATTAAAAGCTACGGAGTCGCGTAGTAAACCGCCCGTGGCGGTGATTCCAGGCTGGGGTGGGAAAATAATTCCATTGGCTCGAGAACAGCCGAAAGTGAAACACCGTTGCCCGTTTGAACTATTGTTCCAGCCGAGATTTATAGACTATCTTTCGGTTTATTGTATAAAGTCCCGGCAAGGGAGAAAGAAGTAACGACCCGGCTTTATTAAATCAAAACGGCACCCCTGCGTCACTTCGGCTCAAATTGTCCGAGGCAAAATCGTCGAACGATTCGTCGAAAGCGCTCATAGGCGGGAGCAAGGTCATATCGCCTACCAAATATACAATATTCTACAATATTGTCCTCATACTAAAAATATTAATATGTTTAATATCTGTTCAATGTCTTTATATTAAAGGGATATTGATATTCTACCCTTCGAGTGGTACACAATATGTTTACATGTTTTAAATTAACGAAATGTTATTGAATATAACAAATATATTAAATAATAATTAAATAAATCGATGTTTTTTAACTACTTCCACTTTTGTCTTTATTTAGAGAGCGACCGGTTTCGCCAGGCTCGCTGGCATCGACAGACGGGTAACACTATTGTAAACTTAGTCCTTTTTATACATACAGATCAGGGGTAGTAAACATGATTCTGTACAAAAATAATCTTCAAATATTGATGTAAAATTTTCTGAATTTAACTATTGGTAGGTATTACAGGTATTCTTGGAGGTTCGTATTTAATACAATGGGTTTTAATTTTTATTATCTCTTACATATTCATATATAATGTTTGAAAAAATGGTATATCAAATATCGTTTAAACGTTCATATTGTTTTTTTTTTATCAATGATGTTTAACTTCATATTTAATATTGATAATAACTTCAGTTTACAAGAAGCTAGTTATAATATATAAATATTATAACGCCGTGTCCCCGGACAAATAGGCAGAGAGGATGGACCGTTAAACTGTTCTATCCTGACATAACTCTAGCGCCTCTTCCACATTCACAAACCGTGACACGCGCGCTCGTCGATTTTTCCTGCTTCGAACATGGCCGCCTTTAAGTATTGGATTAATTAGGTTATCCCATGTCTTCGTTGGCCTTCCTTTACTGATTTTTTCCATTCACACTACTTGAATATAGCTTTTTAATTATTCTTCCCTCAGCCATTTGTTCCATATGTCCAAACCATCATAATTTTATTTAGGGCGCATTCATCCGTCTTACATTCCTTTGCTACTTAATCATTTTAGATATTCTATCATACATTCGATTTTCCGTCTTCGAATGTAGTTATATTCTAAAAAAAAAAATGATTTGGTCATGCCATGGTTTTCTCAGCTGCTCCCGTCTTCTTTTTCCATTAACACTGCTTGTATAGATTAACCATTCTCTTCTCCATATCCAAACCATCTAAATCTTCATTTTCAAATATTATTTAGATTGTAATCATCTGCCTTAATTTTTTTTGTTATTTCGTCGTTCGGTATTCTATCATATATCGTTTTCCGACACATTCTTCTCAGTGATCTCATTTCTAAGACATTTATTCTATATTCATCTTTCTTTTACCAGCTCCAAGCTACACTTTCATACTGGTGTAATCACAAATATTAAATATGAATGAGCTATTCACGGAAACGGCGCTATACAAATTAGCCTAATTATAATCTATCAATTGATTAGATAGGTCCAAAAGTTCTTTGTAACCATTGTCGTAAATTTATATAACGTATAATAAAAAATATATAAATTCTGTGTCTAAGGAAAAAATTATGTAAATAAACAAATGCATACTTACAATAAATTACAGTTGCTATAGTATCCATTTCCCGACGATATGGTTTCAATGGTTATGATTTCAGGTTTAAAGTGATGATTGCGATCTTGAAGTAGAAGATGGCATATTACGAGGTAACTAGCTAACCGATGAACCAAGCGGAAAGTGGCATGATTTCGCTATAAATGATCGTCGTTTGGCATAAAGGAATTGATGGGTACGAAACCTAATTTAAGCAGCTAATGTCAACTAGAAATTTATTTAATTAATTCGTGAAGATTTCGCGGCATTTTTTACTTGCCTGTCTACGTAAAACTATGTTACAGTTTACACCAGAAGACCATAAACCATAAACCAAAGCCATAAACCTTCTCTCTCTCTGGTTTCAATCCTGGGATTGGTTTGCAGCAATTTCCTCTATTCTTCTCTTTTATTCTTCCATGTCTTGTGCGGCTCTTTTGAAATCTGCATATGATGAGCAGCGCACGTCCACCAACAAGTCCTCCAGGTACTCTCGGCGTGGGCGTCTCCTAGAGTTTGTCCCCTCAGTCATACCCTCCATTATGGCATGCAAGAGACCTTCTTGACGTATTACATGGCCGATTCATCTCGCATGCCTTTCGGACAAGGCCCTGGGCAGGTGCCTTCCTCCTTCGATTCCTTGAAGAACTTCCTCATTCGTGATGTGGTCTCTCCAGGAAATTCCTAATAGTCTTCTATAGGACCAAATCTCAAAGTCCTCTAGTCTACGTTTATCTCTTTCGGATAGGCACCATGTCTCGCAGCCGTACATCAAGATACTCCATACATAGGTCTTGATGAGGAGTATTCTCAGATTTAGGTCTATATTATTCGATTCTATTAAACCTTACAAAAACAATATTAATGTTTTTAAATAATGACTTTTACTAACTGTGAAAAGACTTAAAACAATATTGCATACTATTTTAACAGTGTTCTTAGAAGCGCGGTGATAAATTGTTTTTCGTAGTAATCTTATAATACTTGAAAATGGAAGCCGCACGGCTACTTGTGGATTTTTCTGAAAATATGAGAGGGAGAACCGTCGTTATTTTTGATTCAGTGACTCGGTTTTCTCGACTTTATTTAGTGAATGAAAAAGTACAAGTTGTAGCCAATGAGGTGAATCACAAAACAAAACTATTTCATGATACTTTTCTTATCTAAACCTAAGTTTTTTTCTAAAGGAGTGTATATGAAATTTAATGGAACGAATTGAATTATAACAAAAAACATCGTGTACATCTGTACTCGTTTGTTACGAGTTGTTTATGTTCTTTAGTTTCGATCGGTTTCAACAGCTCGCTGCCATCTTACAGTGTGAAGAACGTGAAAAAGTGGAATCAAAATCAAATTTATTTTATATATATTTTTTTTTTTAGCTATACGAAGAAATTTCATTTCAACTTTTAATAATATCTCAAATTTTTTGTTTAAATTCGTAATTACAAAATTCCACAGAAGTTAATCTGATTGTTATCAAAAGGCAAACAAAATATCTTCGTCTCTATTGAGATACAATTGATTCTTGAATTCATAGCCCGCAATGGGTGAAATCCAGTTGTTCGTCTACAAGTATTTATAATGTTGTAAAAAACAAAATGTTGTAAAAAACAAAAACTGGTCAAAATTATAGCAAAATTATAGCAATGCGCTAAATGGCGGTAGCCTTTCACATTGCGTTAAAAAGATATTCTGCTTAATACTTAAAATACAATCTTCATAGATGGCGTTAATGTGTAGATTGAATAAACTACCATGCATAGGTTGGTGTTGCCGATTAACATACATACAACTTCCAAAAATTTGTCAGACATGGTGGTCATAAGAAAAAAGGTGGAATGGGGAATGTTGTATTACATAAAGCGTGCGCTCAACCCAACCAATGACAGGTCATAAGTCCTGTAAACACCTCGATCAACCATATTCTGTTTCCAATTTACATCTTGAGATACAATCGATTCTTGAATTGATAGCCCGCAATGGGTGAAATCCAGTTGTTTGTCTACAAGTATTTGTATACATTCAAAATGTTGTAAAAAATATTATCTTTAGAATCGTATAAATTTTAAAAAAATCTTTCCCTGGAAACCATATAAAGTATATCTTAGATATCCGGTATAATTATCATCAACATAAAATTAATCCGCTTTAAAATTACCGATTTCCGTTCATAAACCTAATATAAGATAATATCCATATACCAAGATACATAAAATTACAAAGTCACCATAATAAATCCACGCAGGGGAATTGTGCTTAAGATGACATACTTTTTGCTCTGAGGTAGGTATATAAAAAAAATAATGATTGTAAAAATAAAATTTAATCTTTAAATTTAAAACGTTTGTTTAAGTAACACAAAATGGATTCTGGAATCTATAAAGCATGCGTAAGACCAATAATAACACATGGCGTCGAAGCAAAGGCAGATACAGTAAACCAAACAAGTTTTGAGGACTTCCGAGGTGAATACACTGAGTACGATAGCAGGAAAGACGCTGAGAGAACACCATAATAAAAGAGAAATGTGAGGTTGAGGATATTATAAGATGGAGCAGACAGCGAAAAAGGGACTGCTACAGGCATGTTTAAATAATGGACATCACCAGACTCTCCTATATTGCACTACATAATCAACCTCATCGGACTCGTCCTCGTGAAAGACCTCCTAAAAGATGGAAGGACAGCCGGGAATCTACCTCACAGGAGGAGCAACACTCTGGAGAACAGACCACATAGGTCTACAACAAGGAAGAAGAAGATGGATTCTTGACGCTGTAGATTGTAGATAGAATACTAAATAAAATAAAAACATACACACACATTCACGCTGGTAAGATGACACAAGTCAATCAAAGTTGATATATAATTAAAATGACTATTTATTTTTTTACTTTTCCGTGAATTTTTTCAGTAAAAAGCTAATTCAACATCTCCTGGGCGGAAGACGATCCAACAAATGATTTACTGGAACATTTTAAAAGTGACGACGAAATGTTGCGTGCGGCACGCTGAATGTTGTCGACGCTTTAAGCTATCCCAATTTATTTTGTTGGACACTCTCAACCATGTCTTGTTACGAATATTGTTTTTAGGTATTATTTTATCGATTATTGTGACATGTTATATGTAGCAAATCTATCGCCATTTTATTCTCACCTGAATTCAATCAAGGACAGTGACAATCCCATTGCCATCGACGGGAATCTAATCCGGAACATTCGGTATGGCATTAAAAGCTCTTACCACTCTTCCAAGCTTCAAGCTGATACGTGAACTTTATTGCGGGAATCTAATCCGGGACATTCGGTATGGCATTAAAAGCTCTTACTACTCTTCCACAGCTTCAAGCTGATACGTGAACGTTTGTTGCGCGAATATTTTAGCTGATTGGGGCACTTTGGCATCTTAAGCACAATTCCCCTATAGTTCTGGCGTATGGAATTCCGTTAATTCATTCAAATTGACAGTCTGTAGAAAACAGACTGTCAATTTGAATGAACTTAAGCTTATCTCATTGATTAAAAAAAATTATCTTATTATGGTATAAGTCTGAGTAATATTTTATGATAATGATTTTTAACGTTTTTATTCCTGGTGTCTAGTATGTATGAGAGGTACATGCGAAATAATCTGATGATGAATGTGAATAAGTCTAAATTAATAATTTTCGAAAAAGAAGAAATCATGACGGTCTGCAACATTAGCGTGAAAGATGAAAATCTGGAGCAAATAGACGAGTTTGTATGTTTAGGTAATATGTTTACAAAGGATGGACGAGTGGAGAGGGGTATTGAATTAAGGGTTGGGGCATGTTATAAAGCGAATGGTGTACTTATATACTAGTTGTTATCGCAAACAAAAGCTTTTCCACAAAAACTAAAATGCAAGTGGAGAAAAGAACTGGAAAAATAACGTTGAAAGTAGAATAAACGCAGTAGACATGAGATCTCTCAGACGATATACGAAATGCGAACAAAGTGGTAGTCCTGGTGGTCGACGGCCTTTTGAAGTCTCGTGCATCACGATCTTATGAATTCTCGCTAGATCCATTCTCTATGGTCTGATGTGGTCCTTCGAATGAAATTCTGTAAATCCTTCAGCCTCAGTTCGAGGGAGTTTGACTTCAGCATACCCAAAAGAAATGCCGTTAGATAGAGCCAAGGATATACCCCGTACTCTCTTAGGTAAAGGGTTCTCAAGAATTTCTTTTGAACCCTCTCCAACATGAAAGAATATTGAGCCTCATGGGGACTCGAGCCTGCTTCTGACTAAGGATTTATATAAAGTTCTTAGGACCCGGGTGTCTCTAAAAAACCCTGACAGTTTGAAGAACAAAACCGACAATGAAACCTAACGTACCTTTTCGATCCGAGCACGAGATGTCAGTCGACTTAAACACTCTTCAATAATCTGAAGATCTCTGACAAGAAATACACGTTTGAGGCTTTCATTTCTTATGGAATATCGATGATATGCAATGTGGTGCGCCCTAAATAATGACCTTATAACACGTTTGGATATGTTGAAGTAAATCGGTTGCGTTTGATCCAATCAACAATCCTGTCTATACCGGATTGCAAACGAAAAACAGTCCTCCAAAGTAATAAGAAAAGTTTGAGGCCATCTACAAATAAAAGAAATCGCGAGAAGCGTATTCCTTTCGCGATATCGTTTATGAAGATTGATAAAAGAAGTGGACCAAAGTTTGAGCCTTGGGGTACACCTGAATAAACATAAAATGGTTGGAAAATAAAAGGAAAGATAGAAGACGAAAATGAAAACCTATTTCTTCTTATTTACCGATACGAATATCATGATTTACGGTATCTATTGCATTGGAAAAATCACGTGGTTAGTGTGATAGTCAAGTTCGGAATATACTTGAAGATGTATTAGCAAAAAAAATTGTTAGAAGGGCCAAAAGAAATTAATTATATGATAAAAGTGCAGTTGTTGGATTCAAACAAAGTAAGTTAATCATTTATAGAGATGAATTAAATTTCAATTTATAAGGTACACGAGTTTTAAGTTTCTCTGGTGGAAGGATTGCACAAAACTAATTAAACAATTTAATTGAATAATTGTTGGTATATCCTACATAATTTTCTAATCGCAGTATATCTGTGGGAGCCGTTTGAAGTCGCTTGAACGAAATCAGAAAGACGAGAAACGTCGAAGCTTTGCTAACTTCTAAGTTGCTATTGCAAAACTGGGAAACTTCCTTATAATGTTCTGGGACTTATTTTACTCTCGTCTTCTCGACAAATCGCTGGGAAGAGAGGTCATTCAATAACATAATAAATTTAAAATATCAGCTTAACAAATAGAATAACTAACTGCCGAAGGGGTAGGCAGAAAGAATGGATTGCCACACTTTTCTTTCCTGACACTTTTTTCTCACTTACTCAACATTCAGCCATCGTGTCATGCACGCACGTCGATTTCTCTAATTTCTCACGTGGCCGACATATACAATATAAGATTTATTTGATCGTGCCACGTTTGCCTTGGTCTTCCTCTATTTCTGGTTCCATTTACATCTTTAACATATATATTTTTTACCATTCTTTCTTCATTTATTCTTTCTATGTGTCCAAACCATCTTAATGATCCTTTCATTATTTTGATCATTACATCATCCATTCACACCGCATTCACTTCTTATATTTTCATTTGATACTCTATCATACACAGAATATCTACACATTCATCTAAGAGATCTCATTTCTACCACATTTATTCTACTTTCATCTTACTTTTCCTAGTTCCATATACTATCCAAATACACGAACTCATCTACTTGCTCCAAATTCTCATGATTTCTTCCTTTTCATGTCACCTTGTACGTATTCGCATTCATCATCAGATCATATCGCATGAATACCTAGTACAAACTCTTCACCAGGACTTGTAGTTCATGCTCGTTGTCTGTCAATTGTATGTCAAAAACAGAGTGTATATTATATGTACATATCTTGACATACATTCTAATTTTTACTACAATCAAGTCTATCCTAAATGATGAGCATTTTATAGTGCTTTTTTTTAATTGCAGTAATATTAATAAATGGTGCAATAATCTCCAATTGTGATAAAAGATTGTAAAAAAAATGTATGCGTGAATGGTATGTAAACAATATTTTTTTTCATTTATGAGGACGATTGAACTATTACTTATTGCGATCCCTATTGAAGATTAATTTAAACCATATTGTATTTGATTTATTTGCTCGTACATTTTTCGCTTCTGCGACTCTCGTAGATTTAAATCATATAATTATAAAAGTGTTGTAATACCAATATAACAACACTTTTTTTTACTTAACACAGACATGTTTCGGTTATAACAAAACCTTTATCAATATTGATAAAGTTTATGTTATAACATAATCAAGTTTGTGTTTATTAACTAACTTAAACTACTTAACTAACCATCACGCCGTCTCCCCGAAAGGGTAGGCAGAAAGAATGGACTGCCACCCTTTAACCGATGCGGCACTCCATCCTTCTCTTTTTGCCCCCGCGAGAGACGCGGTGTGATGGGTTGCGAACCTCATCGGTGTGAATGATGATGTTATGATCAAAATAATGAAAGGATCATTAAGATAGTTTGGACACATAGAAAGAATAAATGAAGAACGAATGGTAAAAAAAATATATGTTAACGATGTAAATGGAACCAGAAATAGAGGAAGACCAAGGAAAACGTGGCACGATCAAACAAATTTTATATTGTTTATTAACTATATTTATTCAAATATGAATCCACAACAGGAAGTGAAGGGTAAAGGATAAAAAAAACTCGTATATTTAACCACTTTTGACACTGCTATTTAACAATAAATTGTTAATCTATTTTTTCATCTACATATCCAATCAATCTTGAAGAACCAATTTTTAATGAACTAATCATCTGTCTAACTTTAACTTTGCACATTATTCTACGTTTTCGATTATTTTGCTTGGTTTTAATACTGTTTTTAATTTACCGTTTTTTTTAATACCTCAGTTGTATTTTTAGCATATAACAGTATAACTCGTAGTTAACAGTTATTTAGCATATAGTTAACAGTTATTTATTATAGCATATAGTTAACAGTTATTTAGAATATAGTTAACAGTTATTTAGCATATAGTAAACAGTTATTTAGCATATAGTTAACTGTTATTTAGCATATAGTTAACAGTTATTTAGCATATAGTTAACAGTTATTTAGCATATTGTTGAAACTAACGGCGCTATATTTATAAATCACAAAATATAAAATAATGCTCCTAGAAATTGTACGTTTTTATATATATTGCTCATATATATAATATATTTAAGAGCTTTTTGTCAGTAATCATGATGCAAAAAATAACAAACTATAAGCTACTTGTAACAGTACTGAACTACGATATAGCAAAATGGTTAGCGCTGCTAGAAGGGGCGTTCCTCTCCGCGCGAATAATGGAAGTTTAAATGAAAATGAACACTTGGAATGGTTTTCTTGCCCCATGTCCTCTGTCTGCTAATGCATCCTAGGAAGGAATCACCGATTATAAACTGACTAGAAGTAGTGGCGAGCACTGCCAAATATTTAAAACTTTCACTCTTAAGCAGACTCTTTGGTCGTGATCTCGGAAAAGTACAAAAAGTCCGAGTTTTTCAAGAGTAATTTAACTCTTACCGTCAGACTCATCCCGTAGTATATTTTAACACGTCGTATTTTTTAAATATAAATATAAAGTGCATCGTGTAAACGTCTCTAAACGGCTATTTCCGAGTCGAGACCTCAAAGATGGTTGCCACATGTGTGTCCGAGCGTCCGAGTGCCCAGTGAATTGTGTGAAGTGCAACAGGATGATTTATGAGGGAACGCCCAAATTCTTGGAAATAATTTGTGAACTTTTACTATGTGCCAAAACATTAAGATTGATAAAACGGAGCATCTTCTACAGCGCCCTTGAGATGAGCAATTCATAAAAATGGCGCTTTATAAATTATACAATTTATTATTATTATTATTATACATTTTTTAGTGCATGCGAAAGCGTCAATGAAAGCATTGAACGCATAAAGTATTGACGACCTTCGTGGGAGAGTGGTAAGTGATTTAACTGCCACCCCGAAGGTCCCGGGTTCGATGGCAGTGTGATTGTCACACTCTCTTTGGTCTGGTGCAGAATTTACGTGACAATAAAATAAAGATATATTTGCTACCTATCACATGCCATGAAAATCAATATGATAGCTATACCCTTTACATCAATTTGATGTTGATGATTTAAAGAGCTGTTTAACAAAATAATAATATTAATAATAATAATAATAACGAATTCAATCGAAACATTAAAGACATCTCGGGATCAATTCCTGTCGATAGCAGTGTGATTTTTCGTGAAGCCACGTACTCTCATTTTAACGTATAATTTCATCAGTTTTATCATATTTATATGCACCTACTATATTAGTGATTTTTTTTGTTGATATTTCGGTGTTTGCTTTTTATAACTTGCTCATACCGCTACTGTGCGTAAGACGAAATGCACTTAAACTAGTTTTTAATACTTAAAGAAAATAATTGAAGATTCGATGTGTGTGTATGACTCGTTATGAATGTGGAGAAAGCTAGAGAGGTGTGTAAGGAAAGAGTAGTGTGGCGGTCCATTCTCTCTGCCTATCCCTGCGGGGAACCGGTGTGATGGTTTGTTTATTTTGTTGCTGATCGTCATGTCAGAGTTTTTTCATATTGAATTTTTCAAACATTCTGAGAAGACTGCAGCCTTATTTACTTGATACATCACCTCACACGGTAGAACCGTTTGCGCACACAAATCCACACCCAAATATCTGAATCGAGAGATTTTATGATATTGAAAAAAATTGCGAAGTAACCAGCTCTAATGACCTCCCCAGAGAAGTAAGGTCACAGGTGGATAGGGCTGCAGCAGTTGCAGGCTGCCTGAAAGATGTCATATGGAGAAACAGGGACATGAGGACTGACAGCAAGGTACGCATTTAAAAGACCTGTGTGCGACCAATCCTCACATATGGCATTGAATCGAGGGCAGATACTGTCAAGACAAAGAGCATGCTCAGGACAACCGAGATGAAAACGCTCCGCGCTATAGCTGGCAAGACCCTACGTGATCGAGTTAGGAATACAGCAATTCGAGAAATCTGCGAGGTCGAAGATGTGGTCAGATGGGGACGTCAAAGACGGCGATACTGGCATGAACACGTAGAAAGGATGAGCTCAAATAGAATACAACACATAGCTCTCCATGGAACGCCAAACGGACAACGCCGACCAGGAAGACCCCCGAAACGGTGGAGAGAAAGCTGGAGTTCAGCATCTCAAGAGGACCCGCCTGAAATAACAGACTCCTGAGTCTACAAAAAGGGAAGAAGAAGAAGAAGAAAAAAATTGCGGTATTCACCAAGTACTTTTAGCTATTTAACTAGTAGCTCTTTTCCATAAGAATAATTGCTTGGAAGTCTACTTACTGTGAATTGGATGTTCAATACGCGGGGCTGTGTGAGTTAAGGCGCTTAATGTCTTTACATAATTATTTCGGGGGCTTACTTAGTCTACTAAGTCAAAGTCCGCACAACTAAAATCACTCGATAAGGTGAAGAGACCATTTTAGACAATTTGGAACCACTTTTTTTTACTTTAAAATAAACAAACAAAATCAAATATTCGTAAATCTATGAAATTAATATATTTAAAATATACTCGAATATATTAGGTTCGTTTTTCTAATTCGTATTCCAGTTTCCACGGGTACCATCGTCTTATATTTATTTAATATTTTTTGTGTTTTTCTAGCAAATAATCAGTATAAGAGAGAGCGTCAAATAGAAATGTTCGTATAAGACAAATGCAGTGCCAATGAAAGCTATGAACACAATAATTAAAGGGTCATTAAGATGGTTCGCAAACATGGAAAGAATAGTAAAGAAAGTATTTATATTAACGACGTATACGGAACAAGAAATTGAGGAAAACCGAGGAAAATGTGGCACGATCAAATCAGTCAAATATGAAATGTGGTCCGCGTGAGAAGTCAGAGAAATCGACGTGCGTAGATGACACAATATATGAATGTACCTACCCCGAGGTGACGGTGTGATGGTAAGGTAATTATTTATTAATGATGAAATTTTTCAACGCGAAACAAGTCGCTACGATAAAATATTATTTGAATTTCGAATTTCTAGTAAACGGACGTTTTCATCAAAATTTGATACATGTTGAGTTTTCACAATGACGCTGTATATTCCATAAATAATAATAATCCAAAAGATGGCTGCTATGGCACCATAAAATGTTAGCGATGGCACCGAAAATATGACAGCGAGCTGCCGAAATCGGTCAAAGCCATATTTCCTTCAAAATTAACAATGGATTTCCGTAGTGTTAATGCCTTAACCTACAATTAAAACAGAAACGTATGTTTTTTTTAATAATTAAGTTATTAAACTTTGGCGGAAGCGTGATTTAGATGCAAATATGTGTGGGGAGATAAATAATTTAAAAAGTGCAATACAAAAATTGAAAATCAAAAAAAATATATGAAAACAGTTATTTAGTTACGACCGGTTTCGGCAGGTCGCTGCCATCTTGTTGAAAAGTGGAATAAAAACCAAATAGGTATATATTAAATTAAAAAAACAATTTCTTTTTTTTTTATTACTTATGCAAATAATCAAATCAAACATGAAACAATAAATAGTTTCTATAATTACACATAATTAATATTTTTTTACATACATGATTGAAGCTATTTCATAAGTTCTTGAAATTTATTCTAAATACTGTAATGTGAAGTTAGCTAGACATAAATTTCGTTAGGTGCCTCACAGCGAAGGAATTGATTTATATGATAACGCCTCTGGGCCTTTGCTTTAATGGTGTAAACATGGCGCAATATTCCACCCCTGTAATATATGGCCGAAATAATATCGGAATAGAAACCCATTCGTCTTGTCTGTGTCACTTGTGCGACGTGTAATGGTACGTCTTTTATGCGCAGCATAAAACCTCTATCTGTTCGCGGATAATCCATTGTGGTGACTGAATCCGAAATTGCTACCCTGTACTACAGTCGACTGCAATAATAATTAATACGAAAGAAAACTTATGTTTAATATACAATAAATTTTATTTTATATTATGGAAATATAATGTTTCGTTGCTTTTGGTATGGAGCACTATAATTGTGGTGTGACATTATTAAATATAATATTCAATTACTTTTAAATTTGTATTAAGAGACAATATTAGAATAAGTGGTGTTTTTTCTATGCTTAGTCCGTAACTGTGTGAAGCAGTACCTCAATGAAACAGTACAGTTTTTTTAGGTGGCCTATAAAATCGTAAGACCTTAGACATTTCTATTTTCCATTTTCTTATTCTTCTTTCTCTAAGTTTAGGTCGTATGAACTGTTTGTGACGGTGGGCTGTCCTAGGATGATGATGTCCAGCCATCCTTCCATCTCTTCGGCGGCCTTTCTGGTAATCTCTTGCTGCTTGGGTTTTCATATTTAACAATGTTTGCAATTCTTGTATTCATCATGCGGTCCACGTGGTCTCTCCAAAAGCGCCTTCTGCTTCTTCCTCATCTCACTATGTCCTCAACACTAAAGAGAGTTCTATTGGTATCGGCTCTGACTTCTATTCCATACGGTATGATGGGGCGAACGCATGCCTGTATTTTCCTGGTGTTATGTAATATTTTATTTGGTGATCGGACAAATATGAATAAATATGTATTATATATTATATTTAAACCGACAGATCTTTCCAATCACCTCCAGTCTTCTGATATTGATTTTTTAAATAATAAACAATATACTTGTTGCTTTATATACGAGTATATCAATATCTTCTTCTTCTTCTTTCCGTGTCCTGTCAGGTCTCCCCAACGTTGACTATCACCCTTGAGTAGGCCTTCCCGTCCTGGGCAGCTCGGAACAGCTCCTCCACAGTCCTTAGCCCCGTCCACTCTCGGATGTTCCTCAGCCAGGAAACCCACCTTCTCCCAACATCTCGTCGACCCTCAATCTTACCTTCCTGGATCAGATGTAATAGTGCGTACTTTTCGCCTCTCAGAACATGGCCCAAGTAAAACACCTTACGGACTTAGTTGTTGCTCAGCAACTCTCTGCCAACTCTGGCTCTATTGACCATGTCAGTCTAGGAGATGCGTAACATCCTTCGGTGTATCCACATCTCAAAGGCCTCCAATTGGTTCATAACATTTACTTTAAGGGTTCATGACTTCACCCCGTATAACAGTGTTATCAATATATCCCCGTATATCAATATAGGGTATTTTAATTAGGACCCTTCAATCATACTCGCTCGTACAGAATATCCATTGTGGCCTGCGCTGTGTAGCGCGAAGTACCGTCCTGTGGTAACATATATTGTATCCATATCATTCAATTTAAGTCACAAGAAGTTGCTTATCATCGATTTGTAGTGCTTGCCGGTTGAGGGAATACCAGTTTCGTTTAGGTAGAAGTACAGACCGATGATTCCGTCGTATCAAATTGACACCAAACAGTGACTTCTACAGGATGAATTTAGTGCTGGTGTCCCAAATTTGATAATTTGGTTGTTCACACATTTATTCTTTAAAAAAAAATGTGCCTCCAGACTCCTCCTCGTTAAAGGCGAAATTTGAGCTCGAACGTAGCACTGATTATGATATTAAAATTTGATGGTTTGAACAA